>JAQIWH010000789.1:0-40426 GCA_034695005.1 Cryptops parisi | reverse complement strand
TGTTGGTGACAGAAACAAAAACGATCGTTAAGCTAAGCGTTGTTTAAATCATGTTTGTATAACGAAATAACTCATTAAGTGTACAACCCGAATTCAACAGCAACAGAGTATGCATCTGTAGGGTGTAGAGTTGCTGGCATTCATTCAATCAACAACGCTACGTATTTGAGTTAACGGACTTAAGTTAACGGACTTACGTTAACGGACTTACGTTAACGGACTTACGTTAACGGACTTGATTTAGCGAAAAATGTAACGGAAGTTAATGAGTCCGTTAACGTTTTTTCAAGTTAACTTGAAAGTTAAATCGTTAATCAATTTTTTAACTTCGTTAATTAACGATTAACGGATTAACGGACTTTGTGCCCAGCTATGCTAACCAGATAGTACAATCTGGGGATAAAAAAAAATAGTTATCTATAGGAAAAATAACGCCATCTGTCGCCAATGCATTTTAAGTATTTATATTTCAGGTATCATTATAACACTGGAATCTGAAACCATTGATGCAAACTCAACCGTAAACATCACTTTCTACTTGAAAGGAGGTTCTGAAGCTAACTTCACTTATTTCATTGGAGACTCACCACCTGAATCTAAGTACATTAAAGGTGACAACTGCACACAATATTTAATATAATCAATAATAATTTAATTATCATGTAACACTAATAAAATCTAAATGTGGATATTATTTTTTTCCAGATATTAGCTCTCAAAGTCCATTACACAAAGCAGTTTCGTTTTCTACACCAGGAGAATATAACATCACGATAACAGCAGAAAATGCATTACGGTCCATTTCAAACTCATGCCTTGTCTATGTAATTTCAGAAAAGCAATGTGACACTATAAATGTTGAAATTGTTTATAACAAGCCTCACAATCAAGCTAGAACGATGGCTTCTGCCCTTGCAATTCCAACTTCGAAATCATTTCGTCTGACAACAACGCTCAATGTCGCTGAAGAATGTATTGAAAACATGAAAACTCGGTATAATCTACACTTTTTTCAAATAACTTAAGTAAATCCCGTAAAATTTCATTTTTTAAAACCAATTACTTAAGTTACGTATAAACATGATTTCATGCACAGACGGTGGTGGAACGTTACTCGCATAGAAGAAACAAACGAAGAAATTGAAATTAAACCAGATAACACTGTCCCATCCTGGAATTATTCATTCCTACATATCAACCAAAACTTCCTAGATACCAAATATTACTACAAAATAAATTATTCGACAGAAATCTCATCAGAAGACGGTACTTAAATTGAAGGACTCGGCCCAGCGACCGGTCAGCTCCAATTTTGTCCGAAAGGTGGTGTCACTTTTTCTCAGAACAGCTGTTTCATTTTGTGCAACTATTTTAGCCAATTCTTTCTTAAATTTTGTTTACTGTTCACCTATCTTTGTCATTACATGTTTTACTTGTGTTACTCACGTGTAATATAATAAATGGAACTCCTTGAAAATACCTTCTCTAAAATTTTAAAAATTGGAGAGCTGACCAGTTACTGCACCGAGCCCTTCAATTATTGTCGCTTTCAATACAGTAATGCTGTAATAAAAACAACCAACTTTTACTATAAAATTAGGTCACAACATCACTTTGGTAACAGATACCATGTACATTTGGACCGTTTCCAGCCCACTTATTTCTGTTGTTATTCGAAATTCAATGCGAAGTGTTCGTCGTGGACCATCACAAGTGGCCAATCTGCTCATCAGAGATCTGTCTTTTGATCCAGATAATCCAGCATACAAAGTAATGCTGAAATGAATTCTCATCGTCTACATTCCTTATAGGCTTCTAAATGTTTCTCGTTCATGTCATAGGGTTTCAGTTCTCAGTGGATATGTTCCCGTGAAGAAGATGCGACAATCAAAGATATTATCGAAATACCAAACACCACAGTTGCAGAAGATCATGGTGGATGTTTTGGAACTGGAAATGGTATTACGTTCCTAATTATTTCTAACATTAATGTAGCTGAATTTTAATTCACCCAAGTTTGTACTACGTAAAATTCGTAATTGTACTCTAGGCTATATATCAAACTTGGATACAAATTGGATCTTGAACACATCAATTCTGTATCCATATAACGATGAAGACGAACGGAGTTATTACATCACTGGCATTATTGAAGACAATGACCGCACTGCAAATTCTACCGTTGAATTGCGAGTGCATATTTCCAAACAACTCATCTTTGAAATTGCGTAAATACCAAATAAAAATTTGTTGTTTTTTTGCTATTAAGTTGACATTACAAAAAAAAATGAAATGCTACATTTACTAACCATTCGTAACTTTTCGTATATTACCTTTTGTAGTCGGTTTTTATGTAGTAACAAAGAGTAGTTAACAAATTCTATTGAGATTTAATTCCAATGTAAAGGTTAAGGCTGTATGTTATCATATTTACCCTTAAAATATTTAGTCGGTGAAATTTTAGACCCTTAATAACCTTAATCGCAGCAATTATAATGTCAAAACTTTAAACTGAAACACGATCAAACTATCAGAACAACTGAAGTTTAGTGCACACACGACCTGTTGTCAGTTCTGCATGAGCATGCCAGACAAAATGGTACGTTTAGGTGGCAAGTTTGAACAATTGCATGAAGTAAATGAGTAGTGGTTTCATCCGTTAAATTGTTATTGCTAAAATGCTATTAAAATTCAGGTTTTAAAACTTAAATAGCATATTCCCACAGTTTAGTCTTCAAACAGTATAATTATTGAAATTAAATGGCTGTTGTTGGAGCTGACTGTAGCAGTAATGTTGACAGGAGTCAATAACGTCTACATATAATGTAATGATAAGCAAATTATCCGACAAAGTTAAGTAATATTGTGTCTCTTGTAGTTGCAAGTACAAGGAACTTTGTCACTTAACTACAAATGGGATATACATTAATCAAAATAGCAACCTGACCCTAGATTCTTCCTGCGTGGAAGAATGCATAAAAGATGATCAGTGGGAATATCAGTGGGAAGCAAAAAACAGAATTAATAATATCCATTTCGATTTAGCTAAATACTCAATCGGTAAGTTCAATTATTTACCCTGAAATCATACCCAATTTGAATCAATGCTCACAAAAAAATATATTATTTCAGGTGTGAACTATCATGATATCCTCATAAAGAATTCATTATTCCATATTCAAAATGACACAGATGAAATAATTGTCCTCCTAAACGTCTATTCTCCTATGAAGCAAATGAACGGTTCAGCATCCATGCTCTTCAAAATCAACAAACCGCCATTTGGTGGAGAATGTCATATCGTGGAAACTACCTCCCCAAAGTTGAATCAAGCAATTTTCAGCACATTCAAAATCGTGTGTACTGGCTGGACAGATGGCGAAGACGAAACCCAGGATGATTTTAGATATGACGTGTTCGGTAACGATTTGTGAAACTAAATTGCATTCAAACATCGCATGTTATGCCCATTCGTCCAACAACAATTGTCAATTTAGAACACTGTTTCAACGTTCCAAAGTGAAACTAAAGATACCGTAAAAATTATGCGAAAACTAACCAAAATTTTTATTTCAGTGACCACAAATGCTTTCAACCCATTACAAGATCCCGACAAACATGTTTATTCAAACTGGAAGGTTGTATTGTATTCGGGACGAGAATCTATCATGAAAGTAGTTTTGCCATGCTGGGATTTGGAAATACATGTAGCCATACAAGATAGCATGGGGGCAGTAACACTAGTACCAATCAAGAAAATGAAAGTGAATATTTAATCACAATTGACATAAGTCAGAGATAATCGCTCTTAAAAGCGATGTTAATTTGACATTATTCTTTCAGTTACAAACACCTCCGACGGACAAGTTTAATAACTATATTAAGAGTCCGTGGATCTCAGAACTCAAAACTCGTGGTGATCAGTATTTATTACTTCAGACAACAATGGCAGTGTCGTCAATTTTGAAATGCATGAAAGAAGGTAAATCATATATAAAGCCTACTTTTCAATCGTGGAATATATTGACACTATATTCACCATCTGTTCTATTATTAGTTACAGGGTTTGAAAATGGTACCAACGCTGTAGAGGCGAGTATTAACTACTGTACAGTAATATGAAAATTGCCATAAATTTAACAGTTCTAACATACTGAACTTAAACTGAAACAGCAGGAAGCTTTGAAATAATAAATTTTTTACTTTGAAACTATAGTTTTTGGATCAACTAATCTCAATGATTTCTGAAATAAGCATCGACTCGCCTCGTGATGTGGAAATGGTCTCTGGAATAGTAGCAACAGCAGTCGACAAAGGCGATTATTTGAGCTTGATTTCAAAGGTTCGTAACTTCTAATACAAAGTGTCTTCTTACAGCGTGTCACCATAAACACGAGGTGGTTACGTTTAGAGGGATGTTTCCGAAAGGTCTGTGCAAATTTTGGAGTCAAAATTAGATACCGAAGCAGTGAAATAAATTCTTATAATCAAGTGTCCAAATATTTTTCCTTTCAAAATCACGACTTTTTTTACATTTGTAAATTTTACGCAGCAAAAATTTAACATTTGTTTGAAAGGTTCCGTCAGTAGTATTCCACAATTTGTTACCCAATCCATCACACCAATCATTTTTATGGTGTGAAAAATTAAGAATCAGTTCAGCATTAGCCTCAAACCAAACTTGTTTGTTTGTTTGTTTATCTAGACTAGACTGCAGTTTTAGACTGTATTAGTTCGTGCATCTAAATCTAGAATATTTGTGTATCCAGACTGGTTCAGAATCAAGCGGCAAACATTTTTAATATCGGTACCCACTATACAATTAACTGTACAAAATGACAAAACAACTTTCCGCACGAGACATGTTACATTGTATATTATGAATACTTGTTCATAATATTTTCATAATATTTTTTGTTTTGTTATCAATCTCTTGTCTCCGAAGTTTGTACACAATTTAAACTACTATAAATGATTTGTACAGGATAAACTGATGCAGACCTTCAAAAGAATGAACGATGCGCTACAGGTTGATGAAAATTTGTCCCCAGAACATGTCGAAGAAATAGCCATCAATGTTTTGCAAATTGCAGGATCCTTGATGACTGTAAGAAATGTTGTTGTCAGATTAAAAATGAATCTAGTAAGTACTAGACTACAGCGAAAATAAATTAATCATTTTTGCGCTCCCAGACTGTCGCAGAAGGCATGTACAATCATGAATATTTAAAGGAAGATATTGATGGAATAACACAACGAGACTACGATACAACATTTAACATCGGTAAGTTTGACTTTACCAAACAGTACATAAAAGTTCAAGATGTAGCAAACGTGTTATACACTACTGTAAGCTATAAAAATTTGGCAAGCATTAAGTAAACTCATTTGCAGATGAATTTGAAACAGTGAACGATACAGAGGACTTGCAAAAGAATGTCCTGAGAAAAACGTTAAAAGCCGAGGTATTTATCCAGTTTATGTCAAATCTTCATTTTTACTGAGCAGCTTATGTAAACAAATTATGAATTGATTCGTTACAGACTCAAATGTATATGGAACAGATCGACCACTTTCTAACAGTCTTCAAGAAAAAATTGCTGGATTTTACTGTTGCCAATGACGACCCTCTCATACTTAATGCTCCCTTTGCATCGATGTTAACTTACGAATACACGTACGTAGAAACCTAATTAATAGTAGTAGGTATTACCAACACCAATCCTTCATACAGCATGTACAAATTGCAGATCTACAAATAATTCAAAAAATATTCACTTTGGAGCAGCTTCATTCGATCTTCCCGAACCATGTGAATTGCTGTCCAATTTAAATAAAACTTGCACTAATTCAACTTCTCTGGCAGTAACGGTAAGAAACAACATTATTGATGAAAAATAAATACAGTGGATAAATTTACACATTACAATAAAATCCTGCTTATAGAAAGGATTAAGTTCCAAAACGCTCTAAAGAGCAAGACAAGCGCAAAACATAACAGACATAGACAATTGAAAAATGCCGTATTAGCGGAACGCCCAAAAGCAGGATCCTATTGTGTATACTCGTACATGACTGATTTTTAATCGCTTTCAAATTGTATATTTTTTGTGGTATTGCGTGGGATATTACAATTTAGGGTATTGCTTGGAATGCTGTGTACATTCCTCATGGACCAAATGCAAAACTTGTATCTCCGAACATAAGCACTGTATCGATAGATCTATTTCATCGAGAATTACTACAACCTGAATTAATGAATGAACCATTAAAGATTTCCGACTATCCAAAATATTTTGACATTCGTGTACCTGCCATTCACACTACCCATTCTGCACACAAAGAAATGAACTCACAATCCGACTCCAACAACAACCTATCAACTCAGTTTGGTAAGCTTGATTAAATTTTAAGTCCAAGATCATCATTAATACTGTACCATAAACTTGTACTAACAAATCTTCACGTTGTTTTAATTTTCTACCTCCAGTTTACCCACAACTGAAATATTTTGAGCACATGGCCTATCATGCATTCACAGTTGAAGTTGGACAAACTTTTGTCACGCTGTCCTTCACGCCAGAAGATACAAGTGACGTTCATCTTATTTATCAAAAGTACGGACGAAAGCCAGATTTAGACAGTTACGACTCAGTCATCCACATAAATATGAACGGTAGTATTCAAAACGGTCATCAAACATTATTAGTTACTTTTAGCCTTACATCGTTTACAACAGTCTAATCTTTGGTGGTACCTTTCCCAAGATACGCAATCCACTTACGAGTTTATTTACAACTCCGAAGTAATACAAAACCGAACAGGTCGTTTTTTCATCGGCGTTGCCAAGCTGAAGGAAGAATTCACCAACAACTCCATTCATACCCTTAACATCACCAAAAATATGGTGCAACAAAATTTCACCACGGGATACAAACTAGATATAACAGTATCCGGTTGTTATTACTATAACAAGTTCTTGAATGATTGGAAAGCTGATGGATGTTATGTAAGTTCACCATTATACGGGGTAATTCAGAAAGAATGACAAGGCCATAACTAAGTGACGAAGAATAATACCGGAACGTATCGTACATCAGTTGGTAAGAAAACTGCAAGTTTCGTTTCGTACTGGCGTTCGATTGATGTTTTTCGAATGCGCTGCTAGGAAACTCAATGTAGCAAAATGATGACACCACAAAAGAAAACGTTTTCAGAATTAAAGCAATGGGTTGTTATTGCCATCGTAACAATAAACACTCATTCCTGTGCATGGCAGAACTGGGTTTTCGCCTGGATCCATGCAGTGTTGCACTATCGAGTGATGCATAGCACGTTCCTGTAGTTACTTAGTTGTGATCTTGTCAAAGTCATTTAATTGCCCTGTATTATAACTTTTCCCTGAATCCTTTCACAGACACTTTTTATTTTTGGTAGATGGAGAGCATGACGACATCTTTCGTGATATGCAAATGCAATCACCTGACTACCTTTGGAGCTGGGGTATTTGTAAAGCCTAACATGATTAACTTCAACTACGTGTTTGCAAATGCTGATTTTACTGATAACCTTACCATCTATTGCACCATAATCATCACTTTGTTCATCTATCTCTTGTTACTTCTTTGGGCTCGGTGGAAAGACCGAAAAGATATGAGAATGGTAAGATCACTTTGCATTCACACAAAAAAAGATCCAAAAAATACGTATTTGTCTCGAGTCTACTTAAAACGTTAACATTGTAGCATTGTACCTATTCTACTGAACTCATTCTAGTGAACATTCTACCATTTAGTGAAATTTCATATAAATTTGATAATTTCAGTTAGGTGCCATTCCACTACGCAGTAATAAGCCACAAGATAAGTACATATACGAAATTCTGGTTTTCAACGGGCATGGACAAAATGCAACTACCGATTCAAAGGTAAAACAACTCAGAATAACCAGATGTCAACTATACAAAACAGGTATTCTTTGTATATTATATAATAAAAATGCCAGACCAGAGCTGTGCTTACTTACGCTATGGGCATTATAACAACAAGTAAAAACACTAGTTGCTATTGGCGGAAAAGCAATTGTAAGGTCATTGGCCACAACTGTTACCAGGCAACATGGGTTAAAACAATGAATTGCGGAAATTACAAAAATTTTCTGCTCATCATTGTTGACGGTTTCTTCATTGATAACAATATGAAAAATCTAAGAAACTCACTTATATCAAGGACTTTCTGTGATATGCTTCTCTGAACAAAGTAGATCAACATTTTGAGTGTAAAAGAAAACATTACGAAAAAAGCCACAATAACTGAAAAACTTACTTCAAGTTGTTAAAAAATGTTATAACAAAACAATGAAGCATTTATACAAGGAATACCTGTTTGAACAAAAATTTCCAAAAAAGTTCACCCTGTTAAAAAACCTCCCAGCACAATTTGTTTTTTACCGCATAGGTCAGTTTTGTTCTCACTGGTGACCGAGATGAAACAGAAATCCGAACACTCAGCGGTCTCAAAAACAGAAAAATTTTACAAAAGGACAATGTCGATGCCTTTGTGATGGTTGTTCCACGGTTAGCATTAAAAACGTTATCTCATCTTCAAATTTTAGCATAAACTATACTGTTGTTGTTTTGTTTTTTCATTATGATAGACCGTTAGGGCAATTGCAATACCTTCGTATTTGGCATGACAACTCGGGGAAAGGCGCGTTTGCCTCATGGTTCCTTGACTACATTATGATCAGAGACGTACAGACAGGCGAAAAATTTCAGTTCATTGCAAACAGATGGTTTGCAACTGAAAAAGATGATGGAAAGGTGAAATGCTCATCAAATCAAAACCAAAAAATAAAAATAAACAATATTTAATTGTTACAAGTGACTGCTTAATCCTTCACAGATCGACCGAACCCTACCAGTCGCAACTAAAGATCAGCTCATAGCATTTTCTCACCTGTTTAATGCTACATCTCACAAAAAGTTAAGCGATGGACATTTGTGGTTTTCCATTTTTCTTCGACCACCTAGAAGTCGATACACAAGATGCCAGAGAGTTTCGTCATGCATGGCCTTACTATATCTGTTTATGGTCACTAATGCCATGTGGTATGGAACAGTACCAGAAACGTCAAAAGCTCACAGTTTTAAAATGGGACCACTGAACTTTGGTTTGGAACAGGTATAATCCTCGTTTTAGCCTTAATCAACACACAATGTTAGCTCTTTTAATTATACCTACTGTTTAGCTCTTTAATTACTGTATACCTATCGTTTGTCTCTAGTTAGTTAAATTGTTATTTTCTTTCTTGTTAAAGCTGTATATTGCTTTCATTTTCAGTTAAGCATTGCAATTGCTTCAAATTTAATTGTGCTTCCACCAAGTGCCCTGATTGTGTTTCTGTTTCGAAATTCTCGACCTCGCAAGTTACGACCATCAAGAATAGATACTGCGCTTGAAAACACTGGTACTATAACACCAATTGAAGCGTCTGGTGTAAAAGGGGTGTTAAGTGTTATTTTTACAATGTCGAGGAAAACATGTTTCAAGATCTGAACTTGCCTTGCTGTCTATGGACTACTTCACACTTCTTGCACTAATTAATTTTTGCACGTATTGTTGTTTTTCCGAAAATTGTGCTTTAGAAAGGTAGAATTGCACCTAACACATTTATCATTTTTTGACTAAAATGTCATTTAACCCACTTTTACACCAGGCTCTTCAATTAAACACAAACCTTACGTTTGATGCATATCACAATATTACACTTTTCCACAGGCCAGAGTAGCGAACAAAAACTAGAAAACGATTCTCAAAAACGGTACAAAAGAAAAAAGAATTTCACGCTTCCGTGGGTTTTCAGTATCATCGCCTGGATTTTATGCATTTTATGCATTGGAGCATCGATATTTTTCTTGTGGGCTTATGGAATACAATTTGGAAATGCTAAAACCAAGAAATGGGTTACATCGTTGATAATATCGTTCTTCACTTCAGTGTTCATAAGTCAACCGCTTCAAGTATGGCTTATGTCCTTTCCGTGAATCTCAACTAACTTAGCGTTTTAAGAGTAATTAATTTAAGAATATTGAAAATAAATAAAAATATTTGCAGGTGTTTCTAACAGCAATGATTTTAGCGTCGATATGCAAGAAAGTGGAAGTAGATGAAGACGATGCGGACGAAGATGAAAAAGACCCTCACTTGAGTTATGACGAAGAATGGTACAAAAATACAAGTATGTGCATCTAGCCTTATGAAAATATGAAGAAGTTTTCAATTCATGCGTGTTTTTTTTTATGCAATTTCGCTAGTACGTGAACGAGCAATTATCATCATAAAAGTTGTTTAATGTGAGAAAATTACATTACAGGTATTAAGCGATTTATTTGTAATAAGTGACTAAACCTTAAAGTTTTGTCACTTCAAAAATTTTGATACTAGTGAATTTTGATTAATGCTAGGTAGGTCGGTACAGAACGTAACTTTCTCATAAATTGAGAACCTCTTGCAATACCATTAATTCATTTCATAAATCACTTTGTATCAAATAACCGCAAAAAGAGACTTCATTTAGAAGTGATGAATATTAAATAAATATCTACTCTAATAGTTCGCAATCCTGCCTGGGTTCCTTACGCGTATGTATGCTCGTAATACGTTAAAATTTATTTAGTTTAAATTAAAATATAACAATGAGCTGTCTAAATGAAAAAAAAATATATATATAAAAGATGTGTCACACCTTGCATGACAGGTTTGTTTGTTTATCAGTTATTAATGAAATGGTATTCTCCAGCACCCCTTCCCTTGCACACCCAAAAATCATATACAATGATCATTACTAAACTGATCAAGTAAACGTTGTATCAATCATATTATTAATCATCATGATTGATATAATTAAATTCTAGCAAAGTGTGAGTGGGGTATTTAACTCATTGTTTCATAGTTAAATACGGGCACTCTGAAATTAATTTTTTCATCAGAGTATTTAACTCATGATAAAAAAAAGCACATGAATCACCAAAAATCATCGACACACTACATGAATCATGAATCACCACATGAATCATCAACATTTAAGAATGTTTCAACGAGTCAATGAATAGAAAAATCTTATTTGAGACTTACCCAGTGGACTCATGTCGAAGGCTTCAAACTCTTCATGCGTTGATGGAGTACGTACAGAACTATCCACTGATGTTTCACGTTTCAGCATGTTCAACATGCTCGACCAACTTCATCACCATGTAACTGAACACAAGGGCACTTCATTTGTTTCAGTGATTGTAAAAAAACTCGTATCATCCAGTCTGCATTCCAGAAACATATCTTGAAAAACTATGGCCAAATGAACGCACAAAATGTCATCGCTGTAGCATGTCGGCATCTAGAAAACAAATAGATTAAATTTAATACACTTTATTGTCGAGTTCTGCAATTTTCGATTCCTTTTTATGCGACTTTTGTTACATTGGACTATACAAAAACTATTGGTATAACAATGTAAAACTAAGAATAACAACTTATTCTTATAAATGCCACTATAACGTTCAATTCCCAGCTCAGTCACTCAAAAATTTACAAAGTCACTCACAAGTGAAGCTAATATGAAGTGTGTAACAACATTTGTTTCTATCATTTAGATGTAAAATTTGACTACAAGCGCATACCAATGAAAAATGTGGAAGAGAAAGTGAAACAAAATCGGATAAACGAAACAAAGATGTGGAAAATTCTGACAGAAATATTTGGATATTTACTATACTTGTCCATACTCTCAGTGATTGCTCATACCGTACATGACCCTAACTGTTTCATGTTGCATCGATCCCTGAAGAACGCATTTGTTCGTGAAGGAAGAGATTATGATTTCAACAAGGTACAAACGTTTCTAAGTACAGATTTCTTGGAATGTCTCTACTTCAAACCCAAGTTAAGTAATTTCACAAGAATCTTGTATTTAAAGTAACCTAAATCGTCTAGATCTTGAAACTACAACATTTCCAAGACTGGGCACTTCACGTATTAATACCTCAGATTAGAGCGACCAAACATTACAACGGAAAAGCAACTTTAGGTTATATGGGATATTTGAAAGATGGCACCAATCGGTTACTAGGACCAGTGATAATACGCCAAGTGAGAACCGTTCCAGGTTAGTGCTTTCAAATTTTCACTAAATCCACATTCAGTCATTCAACAGAATGACAATAAATATCAATATTAATTATTTCATGTTTGCTTTTATCAGATGCTGAATGTACCCTCAAATTGATATATAACTGCAGAAGTCCGTCTCAAGACGAAATAATTGAAGAAACCAAGAACTATTTTCCTAAATGGAAAGTAGCATCTAATCGCTCAGCATCGAATGATATGGAAGATACAGCGCTTTTCAAGTAAGAAATTTTTGTAGTAGAATTAATTCATGTTAATACAAAAATTTTGTTTTAAAAGCATATTTCGCTTTCACTCTGATAAACAAAAAGTTATCATTATCATCTCAAAATTAACGCTATTTATCGTTTAATATGATATTGGTATTTTTAAGGATTTTGTTCAAATAAGGTGTCCATTTAAGTGTTTGTTTTCTACTAAATGAACCAAGTGCTGGGTTTTCTCAGTTAACGTTTGTTTAAATTAAAGTCAATAGCTAAGCCAGTAGATCAAATGTTCCACAATACATTCTTATAATACGTCACCAACATAGCGTCACTAATCAGAATTAATCTTTTGTGATTTCTTTTTAACAGGCCATTCCGTTATTCAACAGGAGATGAATACAAACTCGTCGAAGTGTTAGGAAACTTTGGTGTGTATCCTAAAAGTGGATACGTGTACGTAATGAAGAACAGAGACCTCGCAGACGAACTGTCTGTTCTTTTGACGACTCAAAGATGGGTGGACCAAGACACCGTTGCCATATTTGTTGAATTCTCCACCTACAATACAGCGGTGGATCTATTTGCAGTTGTCAAGCTAGTATTAGAAGTGACCAAAGGAGGTGCATTCTCGCCATACGTTCGCATCAATACTGTTCGCCTGCTCAGCATTAACGACGGTCTGGGCAGTTTTTACATGCTCGCCAACATTGTTTATTTGCTGTTCCTCATCTACTATACTATCGTCCAGCTTCGATTGTTATGCCGAGAAGGCAGGGATTACTTTCGAAAAACGTGGAACTGCATGGAATTGCTAGTGATCTTGTTGTCGATCGCATCGATAGTACTCTACGTTATGAAAACGATTGTGCTGACCAAGGTTCTCAAAGAAGCGAGACAAGGCAAGTTTTGGAAGCCAGTTGAACTTCCCAAGGCACAGGTGTTAGATGAGTTCTTCAGCTACACAGTATCGTTTGTCATGTTTTTCGCAATCGTCAAATTCACAAAGCTGCTTCGTTTCAACAAACGAGTGTTCATTCTCGCCACGACAATCAAGCAATGCTTGAAAAATCTGGTCGGGTTCGCGGTGTTCTTTTCCGTTCTCTTCATGGCTTTCAGTTGGGTTTTCGCCATCAAGTTCAGCACAACGAGCTCTTGTCGATCGCTCATAAGAAGCGCGGGAACCCTGTTTCGAATCGTGTTGAACAAATTCGAGTTTGATGAATTCAAAGATTCAGATCCTTATTTTGGCCCCGCTCTTTTCTTTGTGTTTGCATTTATGTTCAACATATTCACGATAAATATTTTTCTGTCCATCATCATTGGGTCGTTTGAAATGGTTAGGCATGATCTTCAATCGAAAGTGGTCGATTTCAACCTGATTGGTTACATGTACACCCGCGTTCTCAGTTTGTTTGGAACAAGAAATACCAATGTTATCCAAAGCGTTGATCAACCACAGCCAAGTGGTAGCAACGATAATGAGGAAAATGCGACCAGTCAGTTACCAAACAAAGTTGATCAGCTGTTGAATTACATTAACAACATGTACTTCGAGGGTAGACTTGACATTACAAATAAATCACTACTGAGACAACAACATTCATCTAGAAGTTATTACCCTGAGGCTAGTTCCAGTAACGATGAACCAACAATATACCATTCAACTTAAAATATTTAAAAGTTGTTAACTTAGTGAAACAAACTTCTGGGTGTGTCAGACAAGAGACTAACGATAACATGTACAGCAATCCCCCGTTGGCGTTGTCACTGTCAATTGGTTATTGTGAACTACTTGTACAGCGTTAACCAAAACAATGCTCAACAAAAAAACTTGATTCCTTATTAATAAAATTAAATTAATACGGATATCAAGCAAATATCAGGAATCGGCAAAATTTAGTGAAAAAATAAAACCAAAACTTGCTTGTTAACACCGTTAACAAGCAATGCTTAATCAACGTAAGCATAAATTAACAAGCACATTCAACACAAGTAAAATATTTTGTATGTACTGTACTTACACAAAATATACAAAATATAGTAGACATCACTGAATTTATCATCCAACCCAAACCTACGTTACATTGAAAAAATGTTTAGAACTTTGAGTATAATCAAATTTTTTGAGCCTATAACAACCATTTGACATGAAATAAGAACAGTGTTATATTGAAAAGGCTTGGTATTTTCCGGTTATATCCAGGCCCAGTCTGATGTTGCTATTTGCTTGTACTTAAGTATGGGTTTATTTTGCAGGTAAAGTTAGGAAAAACAAAGAAACGTATCAAACGTATGATATTGTTTTGTTTTCCGAACCTAACCTGCAAAATAAACTCATATTAAGTACAAGCAAATAGCAACATCAGACTGGGCCTGGCTATAAGCGGAAAGCACCAAAGGGTTTAATTGAACGAGCACTTTAACAGCAGGAGATTGCTGCACTGCGCAATGCATACTGTACTGAAATACACATTTTTATTAGAATGAGGTTACCGAAATCTTTCACATCAATAAATTTATTTATTATGCACACCATTATGAAAGCTTAATGGTGGTTTACAGAAACCACCATTCCCAGTATACAATATATTACGATGTCAAAAAATTTGCGTTTAATTTAAACGGACGAATCAGATGATGGAGAATCTAGAATATGTTTTATTTCTAACTAATGATGAGTGTGTCACTTTCACTTTAAAATGTTTGCTTGTCTTAATGTTTCAACTTTGCTGTGTTTAAAGAAAATAATTTTTTCAACTCTGTTCGTTGTCTTTTGACTGCAACAGCCATGTATGAAGAATTTGAATAAATAGTGTTTGATTACTGCAATATTTTTTTTTCACTTCAGTACCATTAGATTTATTGAGTGGTCATTAATATTGTAAAAAATAAAACGGTTTTCCAATATTTAAATTTTCATTAACTAGAGCATACTTACCTGCAAAATAAACCCATAACCAAGTACAACCAAACTCAGACTCGCCCCGGCTATAACACGAAAGTACTGAAATTTTATTAACTTCGGTTAAATCTTACCAGTAATCTTAATGTTTAAGTTGGGGAATGGAATTAAAGTAGGTTATTGTTAAGATACTTGGCAATTTTTAATCATATTGATTTTAGCTAAAACTAGTGTTTATGGGTATAGTTACAGTTCAGGTTAATTAAAAAAAAATACATTGAACAATTCTGTGTATCGTTTACTGAAGTTAACAATACCCAACTCTTCTAATTAACACCAAGATTACCAAATTATCTTTATAAATAAAAATAATTTAAACAGGTTTATACGTTTATAGGTAAATAAAACAAACCAAATTGCAATATCACATACCAAATTGTTGCAATCAGACGAATCTGTGCGATGACTTCCCTCCACAATAACATGAGCTAAAGTGGGCATTAGTAATTAGCAATAAACCGAACAAATAGTTCCTATGTATATTTGGGTATACCAATTTATGTCTAGAAAAATATTATTATACATTCTATCACCTCTCTTATGAATGGTCATGCCCACGTGTCAAATTTATCTATTGGTTTCAAATTGGACCTTTAAAATAATTTTTAAAGGATTAATTTAATTAGGATAAATTTTTAAAATAATTTTTAAAGTTTGGATTTTTTGTTGTTGTTGTTGGACAAACAAGTAATTAAAGAACAGGCTTTTTCAATTACTTATGTTTCAAACAAAAAAAAATTCCAACATTTATTTTTGATAACCTCTTTTACAACTTTTATCATCCCTGAAACATGTAGAAAAAAAAAAATTTTTTTTTGCTTAAATGTGTAATTTATTTGGTTGGATCGATTTTATACTCTCAAAAATGAATGATTGCTCTCATGAACTCATTAATTAAAGGCTTGCCCGGAAAAACGTTGCTTGTAAAAATTCATAGTTTTGAGTAAATTGCAAAAAAGTATTCAGCAACACATTGATTGTCACGTATTAGGTGCCCAATTTCGAAGTGATATGTGTATGTTTTAGGTAGGTATGAGTTTGTCTATTGACAGCACTACCTAGGCCCATATATGAGACATAGTTTTCCATAATGATCTCAATATTGAATGTTTGTAACATGCAACGTTATTCCGGGCAAGCTTTCAATTAGTAAGCGTTAAAAATATATCAATATTGTTGATAATGTAAATTAAAAAACAAAACACTTATTTTTTTTTAACAAAATTTATGGTATAACTATAATAGTAAAATTATAGCAACCATTATCTTATTTATATTAATTTTTGAGGTTTCCGGATAAAAATTAACGGGTTTTATTAAGATCTGCTAATTTGTGAGATTTCAGGTTTTCGAGTTGCCGACAGGAAATTTGATGGCGCACGCTGGCAAAACCACAAACAATTTATTTTGGGTTTCAACCTAAAATTAAGTTGATTTGCTAACTACTTAATTTTTCATCTTACGTAAGACTATTTTCCATGTTATATTTGACAATAATTCGTTATTATTAATAGCAATAATTAATAACTAGTGCTTTTTATTATTTTTCATAATTATTTTCCAGCTCCCCAAATGTAATCATGCCTATTCGATACATTGGAAAGCCAACTCACTTTTGTGGGAAGAAATTATTTGAAATTCTTGGAAATTTAAAAAATTTTGGCGTAGGTCGAGTGATTGTCAAACAAACATATTTACGCTACCCAGAACCGTCGTACTATAAAATTGTAAAAGTTGAACCAATTATGGATAAAGTATGTATAGTACATTTGCAGAGTCAGTATACCGTTGCTCTTTATTTAAAATTCGCATTAAAAACGCATCATTTTCAATGCAGGAAAACAAGTTTGGGACAGCGTGGGCCGAGCATGTTTTCCGAGGTACGCATAACAAATATCCAACAAGGAATTGACGTGTTGTCATTGATTGTTTGGTTTTTCTACAGGGTGTGCCTGAAAGGTCTATATACTCCAGGATAAAACATCAGCGTTAAATCAGTTAGGAAACCAGTTCGCACCTGGTCTTCTGCCACTGGTCGAATGTAGTACCTCCTATTACCTACTTTCCTAAGTTAAGATGTGTAAGATACAGAGTGAAAGGCGTACTCTGTCCCTGATTGGTGCCCAGTTGGTAACTGATCCAGTGCTGATGTTTTATCCTGAACTGGAGTATAGTCAAATTATGATCACAGATGCCATGCTTTCAAAACAAATCAAAAAGTCCATATAAATATGGGCCTGGAAATGTGAACCCATTTCCACACCTACAGAGATTGTGATACCATAGGGATCAACATTTACTTGACTTTAACTTGTATTATCTTGGAAGGGAAGCATTTCCAGACTAATGTTCATACGGCCTTTTGTTTTGATTCCTAGCATCATCTGTTGTTAAAATTCGACTAGACCAATCACTAACACCCTGTATAACGAATGTTATATTTACAGGAATGAAATATGATGGAATCAGGCCCATTAGGACTTCGTTCCAAAACGATTTTCAACTTCTTTCAAAGGAAGACGAAGCTACCTACTGTAAAGTTTTATCCGACGACGTGGTGACCAAAGTGATGCCAAATTTCATGCGCTTTTCGCCCCTGATGAAAGAACTGCTTATGCAGGATCGCAAAAAACGAGGCGACGATTCGACCGACGAGCCTTTGCTTCCAACGGTGTACAACACCGGACAGTGTGCCAGGTATAAACGTGACGAAAGTGAAACGCCGTCGATCTTGGAGGACCGTATTCCTGATATCAGTTTTTACAAAAACATTGTGCTTACTAGGAAATGGGAACGATAATAAAAATTAAAATGAAAACGTTGCAAAGAAAAAAAAAATTAGTTTAGAATAATTTTTTTTTAGTTAAAAAAACACTTTTACACTTTGATAGTTTTCAATTCATTAAAAAATTTGTTGTTACTGTATCTTTATTTTTATTATATAGTACATGCATATTTTAAAATAATTTAATTTTTAATGTATTAATCGATGAATGTATCAACAAATTCAATTAACATTTTACAAACTCACCTAACTGTAATTCGTGGTTTAGGACATTGTCTCACCAAAATGCATGCGAATCTTTAGGGATCGGCGTTTTTTGCTCTGGGTCCGCTTCTCCGTATTTCTCCCACTGTCTAATGTCACTGTATGGTGTGACCATCATAACCCCCTCCTGACTACTGCTATCTGCGATTTCGTACAACAATCGGTAACCAAGGCATATTTCCCAGCTTGCAGGCAGTTCATCGTCGGACACACTGTGTTTGGCATTCTTTTCATTCAGCACTTTTTGCAACGGTCGTAGTTGATTTTGATACTGTCGTAGTTCTTGCACGTCGGGCTGTTTCCGAACCTTGGTACGAGATTAATTTTATTATTTTTTTGTCTATTTTCTAATTCACTAACATAGGAGATAGTAATGCCAACCTTATAACCACGATAAAATGATTGGATGACAGTAGCTGCTTTTACCTCATTCCAAATTAAGTGTTTTGGAATTGGTTTCCGAGGACTAATAAAAACCAAATAGCAATTTAAAAATTATAAAATAAACAAAAAATATAATGTATATTATTATGTGAAATATTAAAACATTAACACCATGAACATATAATAAAATATAACAAAAACCACATAATTTTGCTAAAATTTTTTTTGGCTTTAGTGTGTTTGCATGGTAAACACACTTGTGGCGCTAGTAGTTGTTTTTAAGCGGTTATCTTTGGTAGCTATGAATATATTTACAAGTTTAGATTAGTTAAAAAGTTTTTTAACTAACCTAAACTAGTATCCATACTCATAAACAGTTAGTTTAAAACAACTATTAGCACCACAAGCATGGTTACCATTCAAATCTACAAGTTTATGAAAGTTTCATAGATTTGAATGTAATTTTGCATAGTATCGAATCGTACTCACTGGTTTCGCAGCCATTCCATGACAAATGGAATGTTTTCGAACGTTGTTTCCTTTCGTCCCGTAGCATTAGGATTATTTCTGATATATTAAAATAAAACAATTTAAAAAATAATAGTAATTATTTATTATTCAAAACATTATTTTAGCAATCTTGCATAAAACAAAAAGATACTTGTGGATTTGCATGGTAAATACGCTTGTGACGTTAGTAGTTATTAACTTGTTTTCAACTAGACTTTCTATTATGGTGTGTGTTGGTATAATAGATAACTGGTTTAAGTTAGTTAAAAATAAACACTTAAATTTTTTAACTAACCTAAACTGGTAAACGCCCAGAGCTAAAATCAACAGCTACTATAGCGCGAAAAGGGCATTTACTATGCAAACCCTCGAGTACTAAAATCACCTGTACAAGTATTCCACAAGATAATCCATGGGTTTGAACTTGGTTTCTCGTTTCTAAGAAGATGATTAATTTGTCAGAAATCACTGCATGATAAATTATATTGAATTGTTTCTGCATAGCATATAATTATGTAATAAAAACAAGCTAATTACTACAAAGCATTCCTCATCATTGGCTTTTTTCAACAGATTTTCTAGTCCAGGCAGCAATACGGGAAATACTTTTGTTGACAAGTAGTGTTCCACGTCTAGTTTGTGATTGTATAATCCGCATAGGCAGACAAAAATATAAATAAACAGTATCCTACTGTATATTCACTAAATATAGTGGATATACTCAAAGATATTTAGTTCCAATATATCTGTATACAGTGTAATCCGGTTATTATAATCAAGGATAATGTTATCAGTAGGTCCCAAGATACTGTTTAATGTTATCAAAAAGCATTATATGAAATAGTTCCAAAGTGATCACAATAACCGGATTCCATTGTACTACTTTTTATATCTGTTTGTATCATTTGGGTTTTTTATATTAGTACAAGATTCAGTAGACTAATTCACCTGTAGCACTTCCGGTGGAAGAGTTATCATCCATTGGATGGGTTTGATTTTATATGAACCTATAAAATAAAATATTACCAACTTCATAAAAAATCTGCTTTGATAAACGACATTTTAACAAAATGCTTTGTTCCGTAGTCAACAATATGAAACTATTCATGTGATATTTTTCATGTTCTGTACCTCAATTAGAAATTCAAAAAAGTTGAAAACTTGTCTATAAATAATATTTGGATAATTATTTTACAGGAAGAAGAACAGAGTTGTTCAATTTAATCCACAAAAAAAATAATGAATTACATTATTTACATATTAAATTAATTTAATAGTGAAACAAAAATATTATTTTAATATATACCTATTGTTAAAAAAACAAATTGTGTTCCATTTTTTAATGTTTATAGTTTTCAAAATGTTTATTTATTTATTTATTTTTAGCTTCATTTCAGTTTCACCAAATTGAGTTATTGAAGTGTTTATTGTTTATAGAAAGTTTATTAAAATAATTTAAATTAAAAATAAAAAAAAATAAACCCCACCATGAAATAAACCAAAAACATACAGATATACAAAAATGCATTTTTTTGTGATTTATATAGAAATATTAGTCAAGTGTATGATAAATTAAGTTTTCTAGTAACAAAGTGCCAAACAAATTATAGATGAAGATGAAATGAAGGATGCTGTGTTGAAGATGCTATTATGGTGCTGGCTGTGGTAATGTAAAATCAAAACTAACAATGACGTCATCAATCGTCACTGGGTACTAAATAACATCATCCCGATTCGACATGAGGTTTTCTCAAGGTATAATGTTTGTTTTCATTCAAGTTTTAGTGTATTCCTAATGTAATGTGAATACCTAATACTAATGTTGATTAAATTAATGATTAGTTAATGATGTAACCTTCAAAAGCGTCTTGGATTTTATCCATGGTATCAGTTTTATTTTAGTCAACATGTCGATTATGTTGCCTTATAAGCCAGTTTTTCTTGATTTACATATTTGAATTCCAAATTTTTTGAAAGCTTCTTATACATACATGTTCACCTACTTTGAAATTAATAAAATTCCAAAATTGATTATTTTATTTTTTTTTATACAAACAGTAATAATAAATCATCAGTGTTTACATTGTTTGCATTGTTTACATTGTTTACAGTGTTTACACATGTTTACATTCTATTATTTGGGTATATAATAATTATATGAAGTATTATATACTTAGGTGTATTATATAATTCAGCTGGATAATGAACTATATAACATGTGAAATATTTTTGTTGCAGGGTTTACTATGCTTGATAACAAAAATTGACAGCTAAAATGACAGGTTTGTCTTAACTAAGTTATACAAAAAATAAAACAGTCATCGGCGAGGCAATTCATTAGGTTAATTTTTGTTTGTTACTATTTTCTAATTTTAGAATCGTTGAACTATGGAGATTCGATTTTAGTCAGCGGGTACGACAGCCATGTTACTGAAAGTTCTCTGAAGAGTTACTTTCAGCAGCTTGCTGATGTACGGAGTGTTATGAAAGTGAATGAGGTGGGTAGTATAACTTCAAGATTACGTACGACTTTAAATAACAGGGTGTTCCTGAAAGGTCTAATCAATTTTTAACCACAGCTGCTACGCATCAAAACAAAGCAAAAAATTCTTTGTAAACATGGGTGCAAAAAATACATACTCATTTGCATACCTAAAGTGACTTTTAGACACTGTGTGTTTACGTGGCTTTACCCTGTTATCTCAGAAGGGAATACTGAACCAACTTTATATGGGCTTTGTTTTGATGGATAATACGCGTGGTTAAAATTTCGACTAGAACTTTCAGCAACTAAATGTTAAAACTATGTATTTTGATATAGCACTCTGCGGTTGTCAAGTTTGAAACGAAGCGAAACCTTGATGAGTTATGTCGCCAACGGTTTGTGTTCCAACAACGCTTGTTGACTGCAAGACCTTTCAAACCAGTATTAGAGAGCGTTCGATCTACCTCCCCCAACGTGCCAGCTAAGAAGCCAAGAAAAGACGATGATCCTAGCGTTTTGAAAGGGGAAACTTCGACCAGCAGTCGGGGTTCATCGGTTCCTCCAAATGGTTTACAACCGTCGAAAATTGCTAACCGAAGCAACTCAGCTTCACGTATCGACCAACCTTCGACCAGTCGTAGTCGCTCAAGGACGCGGTTGGCGGATAACAACGGTTCTTCAAAGCCTTCGATGAACCAAGATTCATTCACCGCATCGTTGATTAGAAAAACCAATGTAAAATATTTTTATAGTATCTTATTATTATATAAGTGCAGATAATATTCTTGCATAAGTATAGATTTATGCATCATGTCAGTAATCACTGTGGAGAACCTTATGTACTGGCAACTATTTTGTCACACGTGTCTTGGAAGAGTTCACAATCGAGTTTATGACCTTTTCACAGGTTTGTCAGCAAATGAATTTGACGGTGCAATATTTGAAAATGTCCGACCACGACTTGAGATTCAGGGACCAAGTGTATAACCGGCTTTTTAAGTTGATGAAACAACACTTTGCCAACTTTGAATTGAACATGTTTGGATCTAGCGTCAGCGGTCTTGGTTTCGCAAACAGTGACATCGATTTGGTATTATCTCTCTATCCATCCGGTTTTCAGCCAACAGTACCGGTAAGTAAATTTGTTGCAAATTTTAAAATGCCATCTTATAAAGATTTTTCACCTATACAGGGTGTTCCTGAAAGGCCTAATCACATTTTAACCACAGATGCTACACGTCGAAAGAAAAGTTCATATAAACATGGGTCTCGACCTTTCAGGAACACCCTGTATAGTTTTCAGCTTTTTAGTTTCTATCAATTCGGTTTTTTGAATGCAGGCGAATGAAATGAAGAAACAGAAGCGACTTCTACAGGACATCTTCACCAAAGAGAGGAGGAAAATCACGCTCCGCGATTTGACACACGTGCCCGTGGGAGTCATTTTGAACTTCATCAAGTGGACGTTGTACAAGGGTAGAGGGGAATTTTTAAACCCTTTTGTCATCCATTCCAAAGTTGCACCGCTGGTTAGGTTTCAGCTGGCCAATTCCGACATTACGTGCGACTTATCGATCAAAAACAAGTATGCCGCAACACCTGACGTTTTACATTTTCTCGCAACTTTTCATTGTGATAACAATTTATCATTTTTTGTTTCATTAAACTGGAAGAATCGCTGTGTACAACACGCAATTTATGAAACTTTGCATTGACATGGATCCTCGGTTCAAGCCACTCATGTTTACGGTCAAGTGGTGGTTCCAGCAGCGGCACAGCAAATTGCCTTCTACGAACAGATTCAACAGTTACACTTTGGCGTTACTAGTCATATTTTTCCTGGAAAACACATCGCCACCTGTTTTCCCCACAGTAGGAATTTTGCAAGAACTCGGTAAAAATACAATCGTAGCGTTTCGTAACATTATCATTGCGTCGTCGGTCTTTTCAATGCAATAAACTTCTAACTGTGATAATTTATTTTTGACGGCGGTTTAGGTCCAGCTGTAGAGATTGATGGATGGAACTGTGGTTTCACCGACGATATTAACGTTATTCCAACCACTGAAAACACGCAAACTGCAGGTGAACATTAATTCATTAACTCATTCGTTGTTCCAAGTTAGCACATAACAGAATAATTAGCAGGCTGTGCTCGGATGTTTTCATGGCGACACAATGTTGTTACTCATCACTTCTATTAGCTTGGCTATTGCTACATCTATTGCCATTGGCTGAGCAGCTTCACCCAACCTTCCAATTCCAAGAACTCATGCGCACACGTTTTTATGTTTCTTCCATTTCAGATGAACTTCTTCAGGGATTCTTTGAATTCTATGCCAAATTCGATTTTGCTCAGTACATCGTTTGTCCGCTGAATGGTGTGGCCTTGCATAAAGATTCTGTTGCTGACAATGCCAAGTTCAAGGCAAGAATTCCTTTTATACTCTTTATATTAGCTTCACTTGTGAGTGAGTTGTGAGTTTCTACATGCAAAAACAATTTTATGAATGAGGTGTCTATGATTTTGTGTCAGTTTATCGAGTGACACTGGCTATATGGCCTCAATGAAAAACCAATATTGGCAGACGCTACATGCCACATCCATTCTTCTTTAGACCCTCCTACAGGCTAAATGGCTCGATGGATTTTGATGAATGAGGTGTTCATGGATCTGTCTTAGTCTCACGAGTGTCACTGCCTTAACGCTGTTAATTGAAAAACCAATATGGCGGACATTATATGCTAGTATATAAAGAGTATGCTTAAAAAGCATTTTTTTAATGTACTTGTTTTGTATCGGTACAGGCAACTGTTGGTTTTACCAAGAAAAAAACTCGTTTGTAAACCAACAGTTATCTGTAGTTTACAAAACATATGTCATTTAAATATCTTCTTTATAACCTTATTTTTTTGTCTTTATCAGCTCAGTGCATTTTGTGTCCAAGACCCATTCGAATTGTCAAGAAACACTGCAGGCAATGTTGCGGGGAAAAGTGCCAGCTTGACAATTCGTGAGTTCAAACGAGCAGCACTTCTCACCAAAAGCCAGGTTTTCAACACCTGTAGGAACGATGAATGGGGACTTGCATTGTTATTCTTCAAAGACGATTCGAAACGAAAAGGTTCGGCAACAAAAGCATCTGTTGCAGCCAGCAGAAATCCATCACCTGCGTTGTTGGATCACAACGTGAGAAAAACTGCTTCCGAAGGGGCAAGTAACCCAAAACTTGACGTCGCTGTGAAGGAAGAATTTCACATCAAATTTCCAGACGCCAAAACGTACCCGCAACTAGAGAGAGTTGTCAGCGAACGAGGGGCTCCCTTTCGTTACATGGCAGATGCAATTTACAAGATTCTGTGTGTCGGCTTGAACTTGGAGTGTGAAAAGGTCACCACCGACAATCAGCATCCAAGAACAAGTGCAACAGCGAACGAATCGATTTCGTGCAAGAGAAAATCGGAGGACAGTGTCAATCGTAAATCGAAAAAGTTATGCCCTGCTGGTGCAAGGAAGTCGTCATCTTCCACCAATCTTCGTGGAAATCGTGCAGCTTTCAAACGTTCGGCATCCGACAGTCAAATCGCCACTTGTGCCTCTAGCGTTACGGAAAGAGTTGATCCTGGTTCATGTTCGTCGCAGCGTGATAATCCGAGTGAAAGTTTGGCCATTCCAACAGACGCTAGTAATGCAAAAAGCGCATCCGACACTCAAAGTCAAAAACCAAAAGTTTCTGTAACCAGTAGTGATTTTGTAACTAGTAGTAACACCGACAAAATCAACAAATCATCATCATCATCATTCGTTGAAGTTATAACCATCGACTCGACGGACTCCGACGTGGAAATAATCACTCCTCTCGAGAATGAAAATTCGACAAACGACGTTGGGATTCAACCTTGCGCTCAAACTTCGAAAGATCCATCTTCGTCGTGCATCACTGACGTAGATGGAACCTGCCCATCTACGCCAAACGATTCAAACGAAATGTCTGTTGGAATGGATTCCTCCTGCACGACGTGTGTTGCGTTCCATTGCAAAGTGATGTATAGGTTTTGGGAAAACCGTAAACGATTCACAAAAAATTTAGAAAACAAACCGAGCCATCCTCTTATGTTGGAAGCCCAAGTTTCCAAATCCCTCCTCGAACAAAGCAATTGTGCGTTGGATCCACCGATTTTGTTTACGATCAGAATCATCGAAGACGAGATGGTTGTTTTTCCGGCTGTGCGGATCGAAATGATCCCGAATCAAATTTCTAATGTGTATATCGGATGCGTAGCTCCGTTCATAAGATCCATGCTTACGAAGATCGTTCCTCAGTTGTGCTTACGAGAACAATGAACTCACATTCGCAAAATTACAAAATAAATTGACACAAATTTAACTTTATAATTGGCGATAACACATGTTGGTACACAGGTGATGTAAGAAACAGAATTGTTTGACATGTAAATGAACAAAAGGAAAGTTCATCACACTATTTAGTTTTTGTTTGTTTTTTTAATAAATTGACAAAGTGTCAAAAAAGAAATTGAATTTCAGCTTTGTTTCACTTAATGGTTAATGCTGCTCATCATTGAAATTAGATAAACACTGGTCTACAAGGGTTTTGTTGCAAGGAACTTTGATGGTGTAACAACTTTTTATGCTGAATTAAAATATGAATGCCAAACTTTTCATGAAATCAATACTCTTAACGATGTTGCAAAGCAATATGAGTTAAAAGAACAAACAACGAACGAATGTTGCGAAGCAACACGAGTTAAAACAATGAATTGCATAATGAAAACAAAACTTTCCACGCATTTTTAATGAGCTATTTCATAGAACATAATATGTGACCGGTTTATATTTAATTTTTGTGGTCGATGTAATGTGTGCAAATTTAAAATTATTTATATTTTAACTCCGTCTGGTGCATAGGAACGTTGGCTGACAGAAAATAACAAATGTCATATTTGAATTCAGAGGAAAAAGGACCATTAGAATTACATAACATTTGCTATGCAACAGAAAGAAAAACATTTTTGTAGACCAGTGCAGTTGGTTTATCGAAAGCAACAACGCGTTGAGTGTTGGTGTCAACGCATCAATCGTCGTATTTTTAAAAAATGGATATACGATGTAATACTGACTGAATTTTGATACAGGTATCATCTTTCATCACCAGTGACAAATTCGTAATTTAAAAATATTTTTACCTTTAAAGACAGGTAGACCATTTTTTTCGTCTCTCTTCTAAAGACTTTGTCAGGTACAAAAGAAAGAAGGAAAATGCGAAACAGGTGAACTTTATTTTCTACCTGAAGAAGCCTCTAGGAGGGAGGTGAAACGTGAAGGAGTAAGAAACAGATGTAACAGGTCAGTAAGGTAAAAAGTTATCTACCTAAGAATTGTTTGCTGAAGATAAATTATTTTTTTCAGGGTATAAGTTAAGAGTTTTGTTTCATGCCATAATGCTTTTATCGTGCTTGATCATATATACCGGTAGTCGGGGGGGGGGGGGCTTTAACAGTATGTTGTCAAAAGGAACAATGGCATGGTTCCGATTAGATAGACCACTGAATGTAGTTAAGTCATTGGTTTTTGAAATGTAAGAATTATAGCTTGTCATATGCAAGAATATTTTGCTATAAAGCAATTTGCAGAAATGACAACGCTTCTTAAACTTATTTTCCTTCCACAATGTGTGCATCATGTGTGACTGTTCCTTGCACTGGATTGTACGCTCTAGTTTTTCCATTTTATATTTTGAATACATGCAATTTTCGATTTATGCTTGGTTTTGGAGAATATCGTAACTTTCATGGATCCAAAACTGCTTGTAGTTAAATTGAAATCCAAAAGTTTGTTTGTTAACATTAAATTAAGTTTTTCTTTATTTTTAATTAATGTAGAGATAGTTTAAAATTACATAAATTAGTATTTAACTTGTTCAACAATGGTTGTATGAACTGCAACAATGAATAGAAATATCTTGCAAAACTATTCCAGCTTAATATTTTGGTTGTATTGCAGAAGCTTCCCAAAGGCATTTGTGTCAGGTATTGATCTTAGACTATTTTAATTTTGTCACCAACAAACTAGGAACCATGATGGACGGTGTGGAATCTTTATGTCCAACTTGACCTAAGCGTCGTAGGCGTAATACTTCACTTGCTTCTATTTCCTTATGCTAAAAGCAAACTAAAAACAACAGCTGGCACAGTACTGAAACATTAAGGTAGGTAATGCAAGTGCTTAGCAAAATACGTTTGACAAATGAAGACTGTCAGTGGTAAACCTTAGAATGTGTTGTCGTTGCAGAAAAGAACCAATAAAAAGATTGAGTTTGGTTGGAATTGAAGAAACAAAATAAACAAAGGCAAAAGTTAAATGGCAATAGAATACACTTTGAATCAAGTCTTACAATTGGCCATCGGATGTCCGGAACGTGGTTGCGTCAATTTCAACATCCTCTATTGCCTTCTGCAATTGATCATCAAACGACTAGAAGCACTTCGACCACTAGCGGACCAGCTACCGGAATGGCATGACTTTGACACGGACAGAGGCCATGCGATCGAAACAGCCCCTCAGGAGCATATAGAAGTTCTCGAAGATCGAGAACGGGATAAAGATCGACGAAAACGAACTCTGACCTACAGCGAGCTGAAATCAAAACTCCTTGACCGAAGTCCAACTCGTCCAGAAGCTAGAACCACCGAAAGGAAAGAGAAGAAGCTCAAAAGCACTGATGAGGAAAGCGAGGGTTCTCGTGCCAAGGCGGATCGGAGTTCTTCTTTGCGATCGGTCAAGTCTATTTTAGAAAAACGATCCGCCGAGAGTTCTCCTTTACAATCCAAAGAGACGTTGACCATCAAGAGGTCGGAAGAAGCCCTCGGAATACGATCTTCCGCCGATGCCATCGACAAGAAAGAACGCAAGAGAACTTCCCAAAGTTCCAGCAAACGACCATCAGCCACGTCGGAAACCCGTGAAATCGTCCGTGCAGCTAAAAAACAACGAGAACTTTCCAGCGAAGAAGAAGAAGACAAATCAGAAGGGTCGAGCAAAGAATCGGTCAAGTCTGCACGACGCCAGAAGGAGTTGGCAACCGACGAAGAAGACGAAGGAGGCAGCCGATCACCAAGATCCAAGATGAAGAAAACTGATCATTCACCTACCTCGGAAAAAAAGAAATCACGCACTTCGCTGGAGACTAAGTCATCAGAAGATACAACGATGAGAGATGGGGAGTCTGAATTTGAAGACGAAGAACTCAAGCAATTCAAACACAAAGTGAAAAGGGGGAGTGACGACCAGCTAACTTCGTCATCCGAGGCTGTTGGCAGGCGCACAACGGATAAGACTACAAGTATGTAATAACCCATAAGTATCAATACGTTCTCCAACAATAGTATAGTTGTTGAGCTCGTACGACGATTGAAGTGCTTCAGGCAATATAATGGAGAACCACAGTTTTTAAAAATTGTTCATGAGAACCGTTTTTCTGGTGAGAAACTCCATAGAATACCATACTGAGCGACAAGATGATTCTCTATATGCTGCCATTTTTTGAAAAATCCAAAAAGTTGTAAAGTAACAACCTAGAAACGCTACTGAAACATAGTTTTGTGTAAAAATGTTGCCCGGGTATTGCCTGAAACCTTTCAATTAAATTAATTGGTTCTGGCATGACTCGTTATGGGAAACGCTTGTATTAACAGCGTTTTACTCTAGTTAAGCGCCTATCTCCTAATACGTTCAATAAAAGTGAAACTCGGTTTAATTGATACAGGCATGACCCTCGTTATATGAAAAGCGTTCAAGTTACTCGAAAAGCGTTTAAGTTACTCGTTGTATGAAAAGCGTTTTACACGACTATATGTGCCATTTCCTTTCGTGCAAAATTCCCAGTCTTTCCCTCTTGATACACTTCCATGATAAAGAATAAGATTGTTTCAAATCTGTTTGCAAGATGAACATCGATTTACGCATATCATATGATTTACAAAGTTCACAAAATTTCACCCCATTCGCATGTTTGTCATTAATTTAAAGTGAAATAATTCACTCATTTTTGGGGGCATGGTTTATTATTAATTTACTAATGTTTCTTTTCAAAAATGAAAGTAATCCTTCTGCTTGAGAACAAATTGTGCAAAGAGATACAATCACCACCAGAGTTGTAAGTGACAGCAGGGCCAGTTTCTCTACTACGTTTCTCAACCCTGCTCATTATACATGTATATACATTTTTCACTTTGTATGAAGAGCAATGTTTTTCTTAAAACTTCTCGTCGTGTGAAATCTCGTTGTAGGAGTAGTTTATTATTGAAAAATTGATCACACTTAGCAGATATACACATAACAGCAGGGATACCGAGTACTTAAGTACCGAATACTTAAGTACACGTAACAAGTACATTTTAAGTACATTTTCAGTACTTGGTACTTGTATTTAAGTACTTTGTAATATGTAATACTTGGTACTTGTATTTAAGTACAAACTACAGTACTTGTACTTAACTACCTAATAAGTACTTGAAATATAAGGAAGTAGAAATATTTGGGTTTGAAAGGGAAATTCCTCATTAAACCGCTACCTTCCCTCCCCACTAATCCACTATTTGCTTTTCATGGAAATGCCAAAAAATTATGTACTGTACTTGTACTTAAGTACCGTTTACTTGGTACTTGGCCTTAAGTACATTTATTGAGCCGTACTTGGTACTTGTATTTTAAAGAACTTAAAAGTACCTATTCAGAAAGTACTTGTACTTGTACTTGTACTTAAGTACGTACTTACGGAAACCCTGAGCGATACACTATACTATGGATTATGGAATGCCCACATGATGGCAGATTACTGCTGGAACTTTCAGCGAGAATAGAAAGCTGTATAAAAGAAGATCTTATATGTTGATTTGCTGATCATCATATGTTCAATTTGTTCAATGAGCAAATAAAGTGGCTATACCTCAACTCCAAAACTAGAGCTGATAAAACAAATCTGATACCATTTTTTTAATCAATGCCCCAAATATATCCAAAATCAGTCTTACTTTAAGGCACCAAAATGTGTGTTATTCAGTGTTATGGTCATAAAAAGTTCTGTCATATGTCAACATGTGACTTTAACGGTCTCAATTATTTCTTGGATTTTGCTGAATTGTCTGATGTTTTTAATCAAACTGACAAGCTGTGGAGGTAATGCAACCACCGATCTTAATGAAACAATTGCTACAACATATTCCAGTTGACAACATGGTTGGGTCGTTCATTCTATTATTGCTGCTGGTTCTCCTCCGAACTCATCGAACTTCTCAAACTAAAGAGGCATCTACATCACAAGTATGCGTACAAAACTAGTCAGAATGTTTATGACTATGAGTGTCAGAGCCCAGAAGCTTTGTAAATCTGTCAAAGCATGAAATTTCAAGAAATACATTCGCAACATTGACACTGAAGTTCATGTTACCCAAAACAGTTCTGGTCTTTTGTCAAGGCACAACATCATGATAATGCCACATTGCTGACATCTTTGCTGAAGAGTTCCGAAGTGTCTGTATCCCAGGTGTTGAGATACTGATATTTCTGCTGCTCGGATTAAATGCTTCGACACACTGGTCGTGAGCCAATTCACTGTCAATGACGTTTTGTTGGTATGAACTTGAACGAACATTTACGTTTGTCCAAGGTATAAAGTAGTTGAAAAGCAACAATAGAGCAGATGCCTCTTATATTCTTGCACTAGTTGTGAAGGATGTTGCATATTCCTTGGCACATATTATGATACACTGTCTTGAAACTGGTCAATCCATCAGCCTGGAAAGGAACTACTATGTTTCCTGTTCATAAAGGAGATAAAACAATTCTGCTCCATTAATTACTGCCTGATTGCCATACTTCCTATCTATGCCAAAGTTATGGACAATATAGTACACAGATAAGTAATTATTTGTACAAGTCAAACTGTTTGTTCCACACTACCAGCATGGATTCTACCCAAGTCGATCAGTTGCCACTAGCTCTTTGTGGTTAATTAGATGTGAAACTTGTTGTTAGATATTGTGTTTCTGGGTATGCGTTTGATTTGGTTAATCACAACATTTTCTCTATAAACTTGACGAGCTTAGCATATATGGCATTGATTTTTTTTGCTCCTACATTGTAGGACGGTCTACTCCTGTAACCTTCAATGGTCACAGATCCTTATCGTTTACTCCACTCAGAAATCAGTTTGTGGGCCTCTGTTTTTTTCTTCTATCTACACAGCAGACCAAAACATCGGTGCATGTATTTTTATGTATGTGGATGATGTGAAAATGTTTCGCTCGATTCGCACCCATGCTAACTTTATTGGTTACTTCACTTCCATTGAATTGGTTGATTCACTTCCACTTTGGTGTTCCCGATCTGAGACTACGTGAACCTAAGCATGTCTCTAGAGCTCCACTTTGATGTCACAACTCTGTGCAAAGAGGGCCTCGTGATGGACAGCTATGTCATTTGGACATAGTTGTAAAGCCAGTCGGTGCCCTCATTAAACTCCAAGTACCTACCTACCACCTCTGTGCATGAAGTAGGCTCTACAGTCTGCAGAATTCAGGATATTTACAATAAATGCTGCTCTGTGGATTTTGATTTACTCGTCTAGCAGCATGCTTAGTTTCTTTCTTGTTAAGCCCCAAGTGTCTTTTTAATTCATCTTAATTGATGCTGTACTTTGTGTATCTTTTACTGACCTCACAGCTATATGATATACCAATAAATTGAAATTGAAATGATAGATTACTTATGATAGATTACATTACTTATTCCATAGATAATATTTTCACTCATAGATGGTAGCATAGTACTAGCTGATAGATACATACAAGTAGTAGTAGTAATGGTTACTTTATTATAAAATAGCATTTAACTAACTCAGTAGGCCTATAGTATTTAAACGTTCAGAAAGCACTAAACGTGAAAAGTAAAAACCGACGTTTCATAGGATGGAATAAAATTAATCATTTTTACAAGCAAGGACTGGTATGGTGAGAAAGGGGATTTTACATGCGCGTGGGAATATTTATTTCAGATCTGGTTCAATCTCTACATCAAATGTACAGACAATTGGACGTGGACTTGATATTGGGATTTAACATCTGCAATCACTATGCATGTTCAAAATCCAAAGTCACACCAGATCCAAATTTGAAAATATGACTCCCAGGAACATAACCCATGGATGAGAGATTACTGTATATTTAACCTGTCATAAAAGTTTAAGCTTACTGTTTTCATTGGATTGCTAAATTTGCTATGATTGTATTATTGAAAGAGATAAACATCTTGACTATTGCACATAACCGATACAAAGAGCAAACTAAAAAAAACGATTAAAATAAAATTTTGCTAGTACAGTGGAATCCTGTTATTGTGGTCACTTTGGGACTACTGCTTTTTGATAATAGCGGCTGATAACATTAAACAATGAAAAGAAAACTTTAAACAAAAGTGTCTTGGGACCGGCTGATTACAATGACTGATTGATAACACTATATGTGATTATAATCAGATTCCACTGTAGTAGTTAAATACAAATAAAATTTGCCTAGTAACTGTTGTTGAAACTCGGCCATGTTCCATTGCGTTTTAAAGGTCGGAATCTAACCTATCATGCTACACTCACATAGCCTACACTATCACTGTTTGGAAATAAATCACTGTTTATGATAGAAACATGGATAATAAAATTGTCTAAATATGTATTTAATGTAGCTTACGTTTAATTGTACCATTAATGTTAACATTGCATTTTTTTTTCATTTCAGGTGACGTTATTTTGAAAAACTTAATCTTTAAGGAAAATGCACTGGACGATTTGAACCTCCCTTTTAAGGCCGCATATGGACAATTGGGTAAATTACTTCATTATTATTATAAAGTGGTTTAAGAAACCTAATCATGCCATTTATTGAGAACATTTGTCATTTCTGTTCTTACTGTTTAACACTGCATGTGTAGTAGGATCCTGACTCGTAAAAAAATTATATTGTTTTACGTTATTGATTATTATATGAGTTATAATATCAGCAATTGTACACTGTATTCTAATTTATGTGTGAGATTTTCCTGAACTGTACAAAAAGGAACAAAAAATATTTGATCATAACTTGATCTTTTATTAAATTGTATTCTCTCAGACTTCAGTACACCATGAGTGAGATTTAATCTTTGTTATATCATCACTAGTAAGTAGCCTGTCAAAAATGACGGGTAAGTGGCAAAAAAAAGGTTCTGTTGTATGAGTTCAATTGGTCCAGTTGTCCAAGTGCTGCTTAGCTACCATTTGAACCCATCCAGTGCGTGTTCGAATCTCATGGAGGGACAAATGAAAAAAGTTTTTTCTTTACGATTTTCTTCATCTCAGTGTGACAGACAGACATGAAGCAAATTATATTGTTAAAATAGCTTGCGAAATAAAATGCTTATTAGAAGAAAAATGCTTTTTTTACCTTGTATTGCACTGAATGACAATGCGATTGAGTGTAATTAGTGTTTGCAATTTAACATTTTGTTTACAACTGTGCATATTTATTTGGTATTTAACAACTTTATGTCAATTAAGTAAAGCAAATCTATTATATTAAATGACTTGTTTGGCAATGAAGTAAAATAAAGACCAACCTGAAAGCTGTAAATTTATTAGTGAAATTATTTTTCTACCACAAACAAGTTGGAGAAAAAATAATCTGTCAAGGAAACCATTTTTCAAATCCATTGTTTTGTTCGTATGAGTGAGGATTTTCCTGTTAGGATTTATCATCGCCAACGAATGCTGAATTTGATATTTTTCCAGTTGGAATAAACATTGCTCTTTTGTTGTATGATCCATTTCATTTTCTTTGGCTTTAATATTTTGTGAATAGTGTCACAAATTGTAACTGAAATATAGCAGCTATATTGACTTTATTGATAATTTAAACATGCATAGTATTGCATAGCTCACTGTAATTATATATTACTTAATCATCACTAATTATAATTTACCAGGTGTGACAATACAGTTCAGTGAATGTTATGAGAAAAAAAACGAACACCACATAAATTGGGTACAGACTCCTTTATTGTACCTCAAAGTAGTCTCTCCCAGCCACAACACACTTCTGACAGCGCTTGTACAGTTTGTTGAAACTTTGTCAAGGGCAGGTTTTCATGGGGTTCTCCCATTTCTTCCTGCTTTATAAAACCCTGTTCCATTTTCATCTTTACTATCGTCACTACATCATCATTGTCTTTCCAATTTAATAGACACTGAGGGCCAAATGACACAGCCTTATGGCCAGTTGGTGCATTCGGGTGTTAAATTGAGCCTAATCACGTGTTCATATGAGCTAAACACGCGTATATTGTATCTGTGCTGGGAGAGTGGAAAACCCTAATAGCAAATCAATGTGTGGAAAATTAGACCTAGATTTGGAAACTAACATTTTGAAACTATTCATATTTTGAACAACCGATAATAGGACTGGAGGATTCTTCTAGGTTGTGAGTGGAGTTGCAGCAATGACTCATGGTAGCACTATAATGCAATTTTTTTCGATTTTGATAGCGACTCTTTAATATACTTATTCAAAACTTACCAAACTTTACCAAAATTAATTGCTCCATTTTTTTCATAATGAATGCAATTTTTTCAAATTCAAAATGTGTCGTCCATTTTTCCACAGTTTAAAAATAAGAATTGTCTTAATATACTAGACCAGTGGTTCCCAACCAGTGAGGCGGGCCTCCCTAAAGAGGCGCGGAGTCTTTCGCACCTCCGCGGAGTAATGCACGGAGAAGCGCAAACGCGAGCGAATCCACGTGCATTTCTAGATATAATTTGCCTCTCGTCTCAAAGTTAAAACCAAATATCGATGGCTTGTGCAATTTAAAACAAGCCCAAGTTTCACATTGATTACCACATACGCAAATAAAGAATATCTTCTGTAGTTTGTGGAAATATAGTTTTTTTTTTTTAAATTTTAATACCGGTATTCATATGTATCAAGCTTAATGGTGGGTTTATTTGGAATATTGTGTTTTTTGTTGCTGTTATCTGATATTTGTTTTCTGTTTTTTGGTGATTTTTTTGGTGGTAACGGCTTCATTGGCTTATCTACATTCTTGTATCAACTTTGTTTAGAACTTTAGATTAATAAATATTTGCGGTAGTAGAGATCTTTCAAGATCGTTCGTCTTAAGTTTTTCCTGTGTACCATGTTGTTGCAGTTAAAAAAATAATTACATTTCGGGGAGGGAATGTAGTACGATCACTCATGAGTTAATGATTCACCCATGAGTGATCGTACTACATTCCCCACAACGAACCTCCCGAAACTGTTTCTTGCGTTGATGGATACGATACTTTGTAAGCATTACCAGCATATTTTCGTATTTTAAAATATAGGTTAATTAACTATATGATAAAATTTATAATTTTATTCCGTTTTTTAAGTATTGACGTTTTGGATAACTGCAAAAAGATTGACACTGAACACAAGAGACTGGCTATTGGTCCACACTGACGAAGATTCCACGAAACATGGTACATTCAGTTGTCCTGACTTGCCTCACTGATCTTTTGGTATAAAAATTACAACTATTTTACTAATATCTTCAAAAAATTTTAGAAAAAGGTTCTATTACATTAAATTTTAAATCTACAATAAAAACAATTTCAGTATTTATGATTAGTTGTTATCGATGTCTATCGATGTATCAAACGGACTAACAGTTTAATCGTTTTTAAGGTTTCCGGACGAAAGTTGCGATGACAAATAACTGTATCAGTGGTACAAAACATTTTGTACAGCATAAGTTGTGGTTCGGTTACATCTAGTTAGCATTGATTTCGATTCTAGATATCAATTCTAGATATTCAGTGTTATAAACAAGAAATTTTATTATGATCAATGAACTTGTAACCAATGAACTTGTGAATTCCATAAATTATTTTCGATTAAAACCCAGACTTTTTTTATTTCACAGATGTCATCGTCAACTTGAAAAACACGAATACTGTTCGTGCAAACTTCTGCTGTTGATGATACACTGTCCGGAATATCATTCTTGTCTTGTTTGGATATGTCTTTGGTCGTTTGTTCAATTCATTCTGTTTTCACAGTGTATAGTCAACATTTCCAGACATTTCTACTTTTGGATCTTCTATGACTACATCTAATCATGGTGCTACCTATGTAAGTTATATATTCAGACAGTTGATTTTTTAATTTTTATTTGTTATTTATTTTACTGGTTTTCCTTTAAACTACAGAACATCGAAACTACTCAATATGCCCACCATGTTGGACTTGGTAACCCATCGTCGATTCGATCAGCAAATTTCCACCGTAAATGCTTATAAAATTAAAAAAATGAATTTGAGAATTTTTACGGTGGAAGAACGAAAATTATATCAATTCGTTATATTATTACATTATATTATATCAATTATATCAATAACAAAATTCTAATTATGCGTTATATTTCGTTTTTTGAACGTGTTAATAATATATTATTGATATTTTCTACAGCATTGATATCACAGCCTATGTATGTCCGTCGACAAAGTATTCGAAGATGCCAACTAGGGCATCATCAGGCTCAGTCGGTCTGAATGTATGCAGGTTAGTATTCGTTACGATTTTTTATTAACTATTATTATCATTATAATAATCATTATTATATACAAATGTTTAATCGTGGGTTTTGTTTTTTTTTAAAAAAAAGCGACTCCCTAACAATTATAGAGATGAAACGTGTCCCAACAAGATTGAAATTAATACCCCCAAGAGGATTTTACTTTTCTATCGGTATGTATATATTTTAAAAAACATTATTTTATAGAATAATAATGAGAGTATTATTAGTATTATTATTGTTATAAGTGTTGTAATGAATATATGATGTTATTATTTAACTAGAAATTAACCCCCGTGGTTGGTATGGTAACCACGGGGTGTCTAGATTACTTACAGCTTATGTTTATGCAGTTCGTTGTTGTAATTTAAATTTGCCATACGTTTTGCATTTCATTGTTGTAAATAAAATTAAATTTGCCTTACGTTATCTATTTCATTGTTGTATTATTATTACTACCATGTAATCTGTGAAGAACGCCAACGTTTACTCTACGTTAAGGGACACGTCATTTATTAAACATAGAAGACTATTATATACTGATGCCCCGTTACTCCTTACTCTATTACGTTACGGGACACGTCATTTATTAAACATGGAAGACTGTTATATACTGATGTACTCATTATTTTTATGTTTCTCTTAACTTTCTGGCTAATATACTACTTCAGTATTGTTGCCAGCTGAATTTGTTCCCAAATTAATTACAATACTCACTTCATGCCATTATATTTTATTATTTTAATTCTATACCACCATTCATTTGAGTACAAAGTAATCATTCTAACTGTTTAAGCTTATTTTAAATTTGCCTTTGTGTGTCCATGGAAAAATCCGAATATTTCATAATCGAATTAGTCGATTAGAAGCATTACTCACTCATCGTAAACGCAACGCTTGGGCCCCTTCTTTTCAACATCTACACTTTCAGCCTTCACAAACTATCAAAGAGTCTTCTTGCCTTCTCTACGCTGACGCCAAAATCTACCGTCGTATCTCTCACCCACATGACACTGCTGTTGAAAATAGAATGCTTTTCATATTTTCAGATTGTTTAAATATTTTATTTTGCTTGCTTGCACCAATGACATAAGATATTATTGTGACAGTTGCTGTTTGTGGCGCTCTTGATAATGATGTTGGCTGGACATAAAGACGGATGATTGCATCCTGGCGGAAATGTGGCTGTCGCCAATTGTAATTGTATCCACTCTCGAGCTAGACCCCTTTCTCTACGAGATCCCCCTACATAGTTGGGAGAACTAGAACTCCTTGAGTAATTGAACAAAACAATCGCACCCAAAATAACGAGAGCAAAAACTTGTAAATCACTTGAATAATTTAGTTAAATAAACACAAAACATTTATTGGATTGATTGTCTCAGTTCTCCTTGTCAACAAAACACTGAGATTTTCAAAATGGTGCCGAAATCCGGGAAGACAGGAAAGAATAAGACAGCTCTTCCTTGCTGATTGTACGAGTGGCTAGAAAGGCTGAGAGCAAACTGATTTATCAGTAAGCAACGGAAATCCACGGCATTGGACCATCACAGAGACGGTGATCCACCAGAGAAGGCAATCCACCAGAGCAACCCCGAGACGTAAAAGATGGAGGACCAGAGGACGACAGCATCGCCCACTACTTCAAACGAAGGGGAAGCAAGGAACGCCCGCCGAAAAAGAGGACCATTGCGAGCAGCCATCACCCGTCTATGCAGCCAAGCAGAAGAGGAGCTGACCCTGATTCCAGTAAGAGAAGATCGACTAGAAGCGATTTTAGCCAAGTTCATCATCAGAGAAGCTGAGTTGAGTGTTTGTGATAGTGCTATTGAGCGTGCTTTAACCGACGGAGACGACTATGATGCAGAAATAGAAGTCGTTTTCGAATATCAAGAGAAAATCATCGATTACAAGGTAAGACTTGAACATTCATTAAAGTGTGCTCAGAGAAGCCTGTCAGCTCAATCAGCTACAGGTGCGACTCGTGATGAACGAGAAATTACCCAAGGTATACAAAATGTTGCATTAGAAATTGCAACTGATGACGTAGACAGGCGCAGATCGACTATAGCTCCCATTAGGTTACCCAAACTTAATATAGAACGCTATACTGGGGATGTTAAAAAATGGACAGATTTTTGGGCACAATTTGAAACAAGTGTTCACAAGAACAACCAACTAGCTCCTACTGACAAGTTCATCTACCTGAAAACCTTATTGTCTGGTGAAGCTTCAGAATCCATAGCAGGGTTATCAATAACCGAGACCAATTATGAGAGCGCCCTAGAATTACTCCAAAAAAGATTTGGAAGAAAAGATTTACTGATAAGCGCTCACATGAAAGAACTGCTAAGGTTAAAGCCAGTCAAGAAAGCGGACAACTTGAAGGAACTTAGAAAGTTGTATGACACTTGCGAATTAAATGTAAGAAGCCTAAATAACTTAGGAATTGCTACTGACACATACGGCAGTTTACTAAGTCCAGTTTTAGAAGAAGCCATCCCCCAAGAAATACTGTTGTTGTTTAATCGGAGTCGCGTACAAGAGGACACCGACAACTCCGTAAATGAACTACTTGCGTTCCTAGAAAAAGAAGTCGCCTGCAGGGAACGCTCAGAAAGAAATGCAACAAAAGAGGAAACAGATGTTTTGACCACAGATAAACCAGATACGAAGTCAAAATATAAGCCCTTCAGAATCGCTACCGCAGCAGCCTTGTTAACCTCAAGTTCAAATTGTTTGTTTTGTAAACAAAGCGATCATAAGAATAGTGAATGCAGATGGGATAACGAAAAACGAATTGCGGTATTAAGAGCAGAGGGCAGGTGCTATAATTGTTTTTCTTATGGTCACCGTTTAAGGGACTGTAGAAAACGGGGATGTGACAAATGTGGAAGCAAGCACAATGTGTTATTGAAATGTCGAGCAAGGTTCATTCCCCCCACACCTGAAGATGCGAACCAGATGACATCAACCACTGTGGC
>JAQIWH010000788.1:0-40503 GCA_034695005.1 Cryptops parisi | reverse complement strand
CACCCCCCCCCCTTTAAATTTTCCTTTATCGCGATTGAAAAAAAAAAAAAACTTGTGAGAACCAGTTTCGAGCTGGAATAACCATTTACCGAAAATTTATTATTTGCAACAAAGTCGTGTGTGCTAAAATGGCGAATATTTTCTCACTTGCAACAAAGAATTTCAAAACTTTCGACACAATGAAACTATATTTGAAGTCTAAAATTCTTGATTATCACAACTTTCAATGTTTGAAAGACCATACATAAGCTAAACATAGAGTTAGTATCTTAATAGTACACTATAGCGTGCATAGAGCGTCATAAAAGTATAAATAATACATTATTAGCGTAAATAAATTATAAATGAGTAAGAGTGTAATTAAACCACCCACTTAAACAAAAATTGTAAGTGTTTTTTCTTGGAATAATGTGAAGTCTGCTTGTTTTAGCTTGGAAAGCGTTTAAATATTGTGGTTTCTCCTTCAGGGTATTCAAAATCAATGTTTCAATAATACATAGTTTTTCGTCTTTTGAAAACGTAGGTTTCAGTCTTAATGAAAATTGTCATTGTAAGATAACATATTTATAAAAAAATGTCATAAAACTCACACTTTTGGTCTCTTGGAAATCTACTAAGTGGGTTGCATTGTAATAAAACTTGTCACTGTAAAAAATGCATATTTAAAAAAGTGTCAGCTTCACAAAAACGTTTCGGTCACACACTTGAAATAAATCTCGCTTGTTGCATATAATTTCATCATCCATAACATTAGTTCGTGGCTTTCAATATTTGAAAGACTAAACCTGTTAATGTTTAAAATACTGTTCAAGATGACAATGTATTTAGGATTTCATTGGGGAGTGAACCAAGCTGTTAGTACACAACCACACACAATGGTTATAGATTAAAACTGTATTCAAACTTTTGTTTCAGTCTGCCCCTGACGGACTGAAACTACTAAATAAAGAATTACATATACAGTATAAAACAAAACCAAACTTCTGAACATGGTTTCAATCTTACAGCTGTTAGAACATCTTACAATTGGAAGTAAAACTTCAAACGCATCAATGATTGGTTAGACTGAAAAAAAGTTTATATTCCGTTGGTTTGATAAAATATCTTAAGAAAACTTCAACTTTGACAACGTTCAATGATGATCATAGTAATTGAGCCAACTTTGCGAAATTTCGTTTCCAAAACCAGCTTCTCGGATTGATCGTGAAAATTTTTTCGATCCGTTCAAGAAGAGATGTAATTAAAGACACACAACAAGGCATTCAGGAATGTTAAGAAGTGGGTTAGATATAAGAAAGAAATAACAACCAACCTAACTTTATTACTGATATTTTATTTCTGTACAAAATATCTGCCGATTTTTAAGTTTACATTCATCTGAGCAAAGTCAGTTGTAATTCATGTTCAGAACCAATTCAAATACAAAAGCTGTAACAACATGCGTTTAGTCAGAGCAATCGTGGAAAAACAACCTTCTCCTCATCATCATTGGGGGACAAAAAAATTTGATAGCAAAATAAGTAAAAAATTTATCTAAAAAACCAAACAAAAATAAAAAGCTCAAATTGGTCTTGCACTTCACAACATTTCAAATAGGTATGGCGCTGTTGAAGCAAATCGCAAAACACGTTAAGCTTTTATTGTTTCAATTATTTTTAAATATTATCAGCGTTATGGCATTACACAGCAACTGTGTCACTCTAAATCTTCAACTAATTTGTACATGCACTACTAAATTACTGGGTTTAAAAAATTCACTACTAGTTAAAAATTCCGTACAAAAGTTATCTGCTTCTAAAGCATTCGCCATTCACGCAAGTAGGCACATTGAATCGCATACACAAAATACAGTCTCTCATTCACACACACATTCGCTCATCGGCATTTCTCTTTCGCTGGCCAATAGAAGCAGTTAAAAAAAGCTCTTATAGATTATGCATCATCAGCAACAGAATGATAATATTCGATGGCAGAAAAACAAAACATAAAATGTTTTAAGGCAAATATGGTTATATATGACTGGTAAAAAACATGGTTCTGAGCACCAATTACATCTCAATGCGTGCATGCTGCTTTTTTTTTTATGGTCAAAGTGCAATTTACACAGAAAAATACATATTACAGTTGGGTTTTTTTTTTATTTATTAATATTTATTTGCTATATATAATATGTACTATATATAAACTGTGATTGATATTGTTTTCTTTAGGAAGATGAATAATGTGTGTAGTCTGATTTTTCCATTTTGTCTTTTAAAAAAGTTGTATCTCGTCAACCAACTCATGTTTCCTAACTACTGGCCAGGGAGAGAAAAATCTACAAAATAGTACATCCGGGCATTCAATTCTTTTTGATGCCAATTTTTCAGAATGAAACAGGAAAAAGTGTAATAAAATAAAAAATTACATATCTTCTGTTCACTAAAATAGATAATGTTTGCGCAACTTCACACACATCATACACACAGAGGAATTTAACTTTTTATTGGCCGAAGCTATTAATACTTCTTCGAATATGGCAAATTTTTCTTTTTCAGTGCAATGGTGAACTTTATCAGTTAGATATTGCACCTTTCGAAATGTAACAAGTACTCCGCTTACTTTAAAAAATAATATTTAAAAAAAAAAATTATTATTTTTACTTCTAATATAATGACTTGTTGAACATGGCACGAGACGTCGGGATGATATAATTACTGATGATGGTTGAAAAATAATACAAAAAATACAAAAAAATGTACTAATCTGAAGAATAATAATAATAATAATAATCATAATCATAAAAAATAATAATAATAAACACACAGAAAAAATCAATGCAGTGTTATAATAGTAAAATCTACAAAAATATTGTCACTGCCTTTTCTTTTCTCTTATATTCCCACAACCAGATGCTACTTCTCATCTGTTGTATTTCACACATCATGTCAAAAATAATTTACATATACACGGTTTCGCAAACTAATGCATTTGCTACCAAGCAGCACTATGAAAAATGACGGTAAAAAATAATATGAGTCGATGAAGGAAGAACTAGTACATAGTAGCAAAAGGCCCAAACTGCTTTTCACATTTATACCACCAGCGGTACAAGAATATAAGGCTTTCTTCACACAAGCCAGAAATTGACGAAATAGCATCTGGTTGTGATGTTACCTGAGGATCACAATTAAAGCCTTGAGCAAAGGATTACGGGATGGATCACAGAGTATCCAATTGTTTTACAAAAAAACAAAAACAATAAAAAAAAGATCACCCTTAAAACTTGCTTCGCCATAAAAAGTTAATGACGTCATTCATTCATTCTCTTGTTCTATCAAAGGAACATTGTCCTGCATTTTCCAGTTTTCCTAATTTTTTTTTCAATTAGCGGTATTGTGAAAAAAAAAATAATAAACTGGAATAAAATATATGTATAAAAGGAAATTATCTATGAAAAAAACTGGGGAGGCGAATTTTTGTAAAAAAAAAAAAAATACTGCAATATCAAAAAATAGGAAGAAAAACAAATAGGGTGAACTGACCAGTGAATGACTATTTTTAAGGTTTCATGCAACTTTAAAATCACTTAATGCAAATCAAACCCAATGAAAATACAGCGTTAGAAAGCTTAAAATTTCTACTTCTAAGGAAAAAATTAAGCAAATCAAAAAGTCAACATAAAGAAAAAGCGTATTATAAAATCCAGTGAATGACCGAGCAGAACTAAAATCCTAAACAAGGGAATCACCGGTTATAATTGAGTCGATATAGCCGATATTACTAATTTTTAACACAAACTATAAGTAAATAATAATGTCATAAAAGTTGGCTTATTATTTTACAGTTTGAAGATAATGACCACTCACTGGTCAGTTCACCCTAATAATAATAATAAAGCTCATGGATCAACATGCAGCCTATCAAAATAAAATAAAATTCTAAAATTCACATCATGGGGTCAAATATATAATAATGCTGCCAGATACTTTTATAGTGGAAATACTTTCAGCCATGATATATATATTTTTTTGTTTCCAAAATAGTTGCCAAGTGAATTTTCTCCATATTTTAAAAAATATATAACAAAAATGATCACTGAGCTAGATGTCAGGTCGTCACGGGAAAAAATAAAAATGTTAAAAATCAAAACACAATAGTTGCATCACTTTGGAAGTACAAAATACACATTTGCAAAAACAAAAAATTCTAAAAAATTTCTTTTTTCATGATTGTTTTTTCTATAAAAAAATACAAAAACGCAAAACTGGTTATTTAAAAACTGAAGTTAAAAAAAAAATTTCCGATCCAGTAAAAAAAAAAAAAAAACAACAAAAAATTGACAGCAAAAAAGATGGAACAAACATAAATACCAAGTCCAAAACAGTCTCTTCGAAGAACCCCCTTCCCTTTCACATCAAGAAGAAGTATTTCTCGATTCAATAATACATTTGTTTGGCCTGATAACTTGGCAGTGCTGAACGGGAATGTAGCTGCGAATTACCGCCTCTTGGTCTTTTTTTTGTCAAGTCCTGCAAACATAAAATGCTTAATATACATCTCCCCCAAACAGAAAGATGCAGGGTTTCACAAATCAAAATGCAAATTAACAAATTATTAAACTGAATAGAAATCACTTACAAGAGCACACAAAAAAAATGCATTCTTATATGTAAAAAAAACAACCATTATCCATCACCAGTCAGGTACACATTTTGTTTTTTTTTTAATAAAGGAAAGGTGGTGGACCCCATGAAGAGCACAAATTTTTTGTTTGTATTTTTGTTTTTTAGTACAAAATTCTGGTGGTTAAATTTATTAATCGAGTGATTAAACTTGACACTCACATATGGCATTACATGGTTCTCACTTTTTTTATATTCATGGCAATTTGTATTAAAACATTTTTTTTTGTATGAAAAAATGTTGGGATTTTGAAATTGTTGGCTCTTTCATGCAATATTATTATTATTATTTTTCAAACTATTGTGCATTTTAGCAAAAATATATTTTGCTGGCAAAAACCATGCTGATAAATTATTTTTTTTCTCTCCATAATTCAAAAAGCATTTTCACAAGCAGATTAAACACAGCTGTACACACAAAAGCCTAATGCTAAGTCTGATATTGGGTGTTAGTTTTTGCATGCTGTATTTAGTACATCACTCATTGAATGCAAACGTGTTAATCAACAAACCTTTCTTGCAGAAGAACGCACCCACTGGAGACAACAGATTTGTTGGGGAGGCTCAAACAAAAATTTCAACCTAAAGTTTTGCTTTTCTCAGAATTTCTGAACACCAAGAACACTTAATCTTTTATATTTTTTGAAATAACTACAGTATGTCTTCACTGGGAAAGTCATAAATCCAAACCAAATGTAACCTGAAAACAAAAGACCAAACTTCTTGTCCTAGCATAGAGATGCGAAACACAAAGAACAAATCCTGAAACAACCATTACCAGAGAATAGTAACCAATAATAAAACCCCAATAAGTTGTTTCTCGAAACTGGCACAGAGTTTAAAGACGAATTGCCAAGTTTGTTTTAGTTCTATTCATTGTATTTAGTTCTTTAACTAAGTTAGCTAAAATCCTATAGGCTACCCATCGCTCAACCATGATGAAAAAAGTAGTTCCGGTTGCTCATTCACTTTATCAATACATTTTCATGGTTGCTAATTCACTTTATTTACAATGTCACGTAGTTAATTATTGGTAAATTCATTTTAATGAAATGAAAAATCTTTGTTTAGCATTCTAATTAAGCTAACTTTAACAAAATGTTATATTAACAAAACTTTCATCATTAAATTTGTACGCATGAAAAAATTAGTTCACATTTTGAAATACATTTTCAAGTGTATTACTGACTTACTTTTCACCAAGTATCGAATTTTTTTGATTTTACCAATGAAAAATCTTTGTTTAGAATTTTAATTGAGCTAACTTAAACAAAATGTTATATTAACAAAACTTTCATCATTAAATCTGTACATATTAAAAAACAAAAAATTAGTTCAAATTTTGAAATACATTTTCAAGTGTATTATTTACGTTTTCACTAGTAACAAATTCGGAAATTTTCATGGTTTAACAAAACAAAATGGGAGTAAAAATATTCTGCAGCAGACTCCTAATAGTCACCAGTATGAAAATATATTATATATTTCTTTTTATAACTGACAATTTTTCCAAGTGCTGTGCCATAGTCTGATTTTTTCTATTCAGCCTTGGCTATTCAATCATAACATTCCTGTCTGTGCAGACTGACACCAGTTTTCTTGCCAGGCTTCAGTGAACTTGAGTCAATGAGCAAACTAGTTTCATATTGACAAGAAAAATGGGACAGGTAAAAGAAGTTCCCTGAACTTTGCATGGGAACTGAAATTGAACCAGATGACGAGCTCTATGCTGTCGGATCATTCCCATTTATTGCTTGCCCATATTTTTTTTTTCTTGCTCTATCGAAACCACTACTCCTCCTCTTATGGACTATGAAGTTTCAAACAATGCCACAAAAGAAATTGTTTCATACACCGACCCATTTTTTTGTTGGATAAAAGAGTGAAAGAATAAAAATGTACCAACTGTTAACTGTTTTTAAATTTTTGTGTGTGCTGTGCAGTTTATTCTGCCTGTGAATGCGCTTTTTGCTCAATTTGATAGTAGAAAATTTTTTGTTTTGTGACTGGGTGATTCTCTTAAAAGTATGATGATGATATATGTGCAGTCCAACACTTTCCAAGTTCGACAGGTGGAATGCTTTAAAAATTTGATATATAAAAAATTGGCTGCTATAGGAACAGACTCCTGTAGATGAGGAGCTTTTAAAAAATTTATTAGGAATATTTCATAACTTCACAGCCATTTGATATATGGAATATGATAGGATTTCTTTTCTAGCTGAATAGAAAAAAAAACTTTCCTTTAAACATTTACTTTGAGCCTTTGTTTTTGTTTTTTCATGTTTTTTTTTTGCTTATGCATTTAAATACTGCTGGCATTCAGCTGCCGAAAGTAACTCATATAAAATAGATAATGTACATATAAAATACTTCGGAACAACTTGTTTGCTTCCTGGACAGAAAAAAACAAAACAGAAATAGTTTCAAGGGTATGTGTATAGGAAGTTAAAAAAATATATATATATAAAAAAAGCTATTTCATTGCTAATTGTATAAATGGCAACTGAGGTATATTGTAGAGAAAAAAATTCTCAAAAAAAAAAAAGTTTCTAAAAAAAAAAAAAAAACCCAATAGATAGAAAATAGATAATTTTTCTTTCTTAACAAATATTTTAAAGGCGGATTTCTTACTAAAGAGTAAAACAAAATAAAAAGAAGAGAAAAGGAGACATCTTTTCTCCTGTTGAAGCACATCTCACCACCAGCCTTGCTCCCTCACAGAATCAGGGCAATCTAACTTGTTGGGAATTGGCTCAACACTGGAAAGGGGTCCACTCACCTTTCGTTCTATCAATTTTTCACAACGCCTCATTTTGCAGATCTGATGACTCTTTTCGTTTCGGCAAGGAGCACAGTCACCACAGTTGTCCTTGCGCTGGCAGCCTAAACACTCGCCACAACGTTTCCGCTTCTGCTTCTTTGGCTTTTTTTCGCTCGTTTCATCGCCCATCGACGCAGCATTTTTGGTGCCGCGTCCCATCTCACCAGGCTTTAGACTCACGGGTGGTGTGTTACTGGGGCCGAGAGAACCAAGTTTGTCACCCCCCTTGAGCCCAGGTTCCATGTCCGGTTTCATGTGCATGCCGCCACTTCCTGAGTAATTCTGAGCATTGGGAGGATTGGGCGGCATGCCTGGTGACTGAGCCTCAGTATGAGGCGGATATTTGTAACTGTCGTTGCCGTTCTGACAGTAGTTGCCCGGGTGTTGTTGCCTTCCTCCTCCTCGCAGCTGCCGGTCGTCTAAGTAGTGGTGTTGCATATTGGGCATTTCTCCCGGTCGGATGGGAGGAGGAACTAAGGGGTACTTCGAAGCAGGGTCCATGGGTAACACACCGTCAACAACTGGCTTGAGCGTCATATCGTTTCTGTAGTCCCACTGAGGATTGACACCGCCACCACCACCATTGCCACCGCTGCCGAGTAAAGGCGGTGGCAAGTTCGGAGGGAAATATCCAAAGGAATTTGGAGGGAAAGGCAACCTGCTGCCATCATTTTGCTCTTCGCGTCCATGCGGAGGGTAATGGTGACCAGTTTTTGAGGAAAGGGGAGAGTAAGTATTGGAAGATTCCGATTGACTGTCCACGGAAGATGGCAAGCTGGTTGCTTTTTGAGCTCCTGAGTTAGGATCACTCGGTTTGTCAAGAGACACCAAGGTCGTCGTTTCCTTGGGGAAAGAACTGGAATCGGATTTGGCACGGTACCATGGAGATCGACTGTCACCGTCGTCTTCACGCTTTTCGGAGGGATAGCCACTGGCAGAACTAGGAGGCGTTTGACTCGTTTCGCTTTGAGAACGGCTGCTTACCCGCACGGGGCCTGGGTTCGCTTCCCACGGACGATATTGTACAGGAGGCGTATAGTTGTCTTCGCGGGAATGCACCCCCATGCCTCTTTCGATCAGGCGGGCAGTGAGTCCTTCACCAAATTCACTATGGCTTGGTGTGTTATTACCAGTCAATCGAGCACCTAGTCCTTCGTCATAGCCCCGAAGATCCTCTTTGACAGCTGACTGTGGTCTTGGGGGCAGTGACTGTTGCGTCGTAATGGAACTGAACGGTGGTAAAGAGGCGGCCCTTGTCTCGTTCATAGGATAGTTCAAACCGTCGTCTAAGCAAAGTAAGTGGTTACCACTCATAAGATGCTCTTGTTGTTTATTGGAAGGTTCCTGGTAACGCATCGGAAATCCACCATGATTTCCAGAATACTGATCGTTTGGTTCAGAAAACTGTCCTGTAAATCCAGGATATGGTCTGTAGTGATCGTATCCTCCCAACGACCGATTGTTGGGATCGTGAGGATATGAATAAGGTGGCCAGCACTGTCCCTGCGATTGACCGGGATTCAACCTGTTCAAGTTTTCCATCGTGGCTACCGGAGAATTTGGAACAACTTGGCCAAATCTGGCCACAGCATCATCCATTTGCAAAAAGGATGACGACGAGTAACGTCCACCACTGTCAAGCACCTGTAAAGTTGGTGCTTGTTTATTGTTTTCATTCATTGTTGTTAAGTCACCTCATCTGCAAACACAAAACAAAACTATTTCAACAAAATATCCTGACAAACAACAAAAACAAGACTATTTCAACAAAATATCGCGACAAATAAAAAACACAATCCGACAATATGGCAGAAATAGTGATGCTACATGTTAAACCGCTGACAATTGTTCAAAAAAGATCTGAAACAAGAATAGCACAATGAAATATATATGTAAATGTAGCTAAACCTATTTTCCATCCATAGTACCAATTACCTACTGATGTAGTCACAGGAATCTACAATTACATGCGATGAGTCACCATGCTAATCATAATCAGTTCAGCTCCAGCATGAGGCAAAATTCCCTTTACTTGATTGATCAACATCCCTGAGCACAGCACACATGTCATTCAGCTTTTCAAACAAACCAAACATTTTAAAATTATACACACACTACCACACGCTTCCAGTTATCTCAAGATCTACAAGAATATTCCACACGAGCCACCTTTCAAATTACCCATACAAAAAAACAACTAAACGACAATTGCTAATTACACACAATGAGTCTTAATTACATTCAAACAGTAGCAACTGCTGTAAACTGATGTATCTATAAGAACAATTATTTTATGTTGGTGTGAAAAAATTTAAAATGTATTTCAATGCAGCTTTAAAACAAAATTATAGCTAATTAACAAGCAAAAACTAATGATAACATTATTGATAAGTTACATATTTCAGCCTGTATCATTGACCTGTGTGAGATTAAAAACCACAGTTAAACAAATATGGTTCTCATGTATATCATATTAACATATATTATTATATTTCATAAATTTGTGTGTATAATGTTTTGCTTACTATTATTAACTAAGTGTTAAATAAATGCTCAATTTGCCTTAAATGCCCATGAAATATCAGTTGAAAAATAAAAAATATTTTACGGATTAAGAATTTTTCACTAATGTTTCAAATTAAGTTAAACAACAAAATACAACAGAAATTAGCAGTAATAAAATTAAATATATAACAAACTTCAAATACAAGATTTAAAAATGCTTTTCAAATTTATAGTTTACTTTTGAAATGTAAAAGTTATAAAGGATACTCATCAAGGATAATCGCAATACGTTAACTATCAAATTTCAGTGATTTTCAGTTTCAGGGACTAAAAATCTAAGTTAATATATTAATAAATATGGATTAGTTATATCATTCATCCTATGAATCATAATACACTGTATTTATATGAAAAATTTATGAAAAGCAATAATCATTTTTTTGAAGATAATTTTGAAAATTAATGAGAATTTCAAAATCACATTAAAAATAATACTAAACAAACAAATGTCGCATTTTACTGCATCAAATTTATGTCAAACAAAAAAAAGTTAAAGGGGAAAGCCTAACCAAAAAAAAGAGTTGTTTACAAATATTTTTTTGTTCAAAATTCAGAGGAACCTACGAAATATAAAAACTAATTTTTTTTCATGTACATATATATATCTAACGAGATCAAATTTTTGTGCGTAAAATTATAAACTAAAATTCGGTAAAATAAATAAATAAAATAATTCAATACAGTGCAACGAAAAGTTTTAAGGTTCGAATTTTACAAGGAACGAGAAAGAAAGAAAGAAAACGAGAGAAAGGGCCGAATGCGAACAAGAGCTGTCAATGGGAACAATAAAAACTTGCAACCCGATTTTTACCTCAAGAGCAGAGCAGCAACATCACACAGGACTGGTTTACGAAGAAACAAAAAACAAAAATCACACACACTGTATAATCCAAATAACAACAAAAATAATTTCCACCTAAAAAAAAAAAAACACGACCGTGTTTTCGGTTAAAAAACAGTTTTTTAACGGCCTTGGTCGGTACCACGAAAAAGTTTGATCGCTGTCAAAAGCCGGGCATTTTTACCATCACTGGGAATCATGCTGTTTTCAATTAAAGGAACAGATGGGCAACTCATTTCCACCATAACGGTCCCAACATTCGATAATGACACCCCCTTAAAAATTGGGTACGAAGCACGAGTTTCCAAAAAAAAAAATATATAATATGTATATTATATATGTATGTATGTATACATATATATGGGGGGCATTATTTGGCGTGTAGGCCTAAAAAGCGGAATCGATCCGAGAGTTTTCACTACCAATATTCCTTATCGATTTACATAGGCGAGTGAAAAATAAAATAATAAAACTGAATGACAACAAAATTGTCGTTTTGCATGTCTGAAGATGTAAGTGGTGGCCATGTGGATGATTGCCCACAAGAAGCATGTGCGGACACAAGACACACACACAAAAAAATATATATAGTGATGTAGTGTGGTGAGTAGTAGCGTCAGTTGAACGGCAGGTTTGACAAAGCAGGCCCGGCGTTGAGTCGGCGCCTCCGCTGCTGTCGTCGTCGTCGAAGGAGACAAAATAGGCCTATCTTTTGTTGCATGTTATTCCTACACCGCTGAAAATTTTTTTTTTTTTTTACAACCTCCGACGGGACTCTCGCGACATCGTGACACTGTCCAGCGGATCGTCGGGAGCGTTTTGCAAGTAGCGATAAAATCGAAGCGAAATTTTTGTCAACCCAACTCACCTCTGCATGATGAGAAATCCGTCCCGAGCGCCAGTTCCTTTGTCCCAGGCCAACTTACTCAAACTCGCTTATGCAAATAAGCCCGCTCAACTAGTCACGTGACTTGGGCCTGCTCTCGCTCCATCCTCCATCCACAGCGCGAAGAGAGAACCCCTTCCGGTTTTCACAGTCGCCGACTACTTGATATATATTTTGTTGTCTAATTATTATTGTTTTGTTTTTTTAACACGGACACTGTATTATGTCAGTTCCCCTCGTGTTGACCAGCAGTTTGTCACCAAAGTTTTTGAGATTCTTTTTTTTTTGTGCGTTCCTTTTTATATCTTCTTTAGTGAGGAGTTGTAGTAGTAGCATGGTGTAATAGAGAAATAGTCTCCCACAGAGGTGTGTGCTTATGCGCTAGTAAAATTGAGACTCGATTATTTAACATGTTCATTTGTTGATCTCTATTATTAATTTTTTTTTTCAGGTTTATGTTTATTTTTCTAAATACGTGAAATTATGTTTCACGTTGATATTCATGGTTGTCAATAAACGATAATCTTTTTAATATATATTTTTTGTCTATGGATGAGTTGGGTAAACTAGTCTCCTACAGAGGTGTTTATCCCTCCTATTTAATTTTTACTCTCCAATATATTTATGTTAGGAAAATTTTATTTCAAATAATTATTTAAATGTGAAAGTATACTTTCATGAATAAAATAAGTTAATTAAATAAGTTAATAAAATGAGTTAATTAGTAAAATATGTCATATAATTTACTTATTGTAGTAAATTAGGTCAACTTTGTTATCTTTAATAATAAACTGTTTCACTATATTTGGATCATCATTTCTATAGAATTTGATACTCTTATTATAATATTACAAAAATAATTTTATTAATTTTCAGTTTTAATTTTATTTTGTAAATTTGTTTTTAAAAACATATATTTACTGTAACTATATTTTAGATTATCATTTTTACAGAATTTGACACTTTTATTATAATATTATAATAATAATTTCCAATTTTCAATTTTAATTTGTTTTTTGGTAAAAATATATCCAAGTTTGTCAATTTTAACAGAATTCCATAATTTTTGTGAATAATAATATTTGATGATAAAATAGGAAGTATTTTATAAAGTAAAAATAATATTTTAAATGTATTTAAACACACTTTAGAATTTTCTTGTTATTCACTTTGTTTAGTATATTTCTGGTGTCAAATTCAAAATAACAAACATCTGTAATACATTATCAAAAACAATGTTTTAATTAAAATGTAAGTTAAAATGAATTTTTTACAATTTATTATTAATTTTGTAAATTGTAATGTTTATATAAAAAAGTTTTTTATTAAAAAAAGTAAAGTATCAAGTTATGTAAGTTCGATACAAAGTTTACAAATGGGACCCCATATTCAAGGGGCACTTTTCTTTAGACAAACAAAAGTAACAAACTTCAACTTTAAGTTAAAAACATTTGTCAAACAAAAAAAGGTCGTTATCTTTTTTTTTATAACGGTTATTGATAACCACGTGTAAATAAACTATTATCAAACTAGCTATTTATATAAATATACTCTTCTTATCGCTTTATATTAAAAACTGAAAGAAACTAATTTAACATAAAAAAAGGAAATTTTCTTTTATGATAGTTTTAGTGTTTTGTAGCTAGGTGGCAGCAATGATCAGGTCGCACCACAAACAGGGACTCGCGCGTTTGAACGAGCTTGAACCACTTGGCTATTGTAATGGTTTGTTTATTGGTTTTGAGCTGACTCATAGAATTTTGGAAGAAACGGTGAGTAATACGTCGTATAAGTAAATCATTGCCATTCCATCTGTATGTCTACTTATCAGTATTTTTAGTTTAAAAAACATCAGTTTTGGTTATTAATTATATATATCAGAAATGGATGGTGGACATGTTGGTTCATGATCACTGTGATCTACTACCCCATTAAACTAGTTTAAAAAATTCTTGATGTAACCATGACTAAAATGGTGTAACCACACGTGTGTGTCAAATGCATTAATTATTCCACCATAAATACTGTTGGTAATGTGGGGACTGTAAAAACCGACAGTGTATGTGAACTGGTATTACAATTTGTTTATGTGAATTGCTGTAACTACTGTACAATATCCTATGTGTGAATTAGTGAAAGTAGTGATAATAACATTATAACAACGTTAATGTGATTGAGATAGAAACTGACGTAAAAACAGTGTATAGTTGATAATAGGTAGTAATAATTGATATTATTAATATATCTTATAGTAACTATTTATAATATATTCGATTTTATAACATTTCAACTACCTGTTCACAAACATTTTTTAACAAATAGGTTTCAATACCTATGTCTGTGGAAAACATTAGAACGATTGATATACCTGTAACATTGCAATATGTTACAGTGGTTACATAGTTATTTACACCAATCGGCCAATGGTGCATTTTCCCCATAGGTTTTCATTATCAAATTTCTGATAAGATAGGAAATTTGGACTAATTGAGTTCCGTATCGTTCGCTGATATCTCGAGGGTGTTAACACTATCATTTTGTTTTGTTTTTAGTGACGTGCCTTAGAGAGTTGATATCCGTCCGTTGGAACAATGGAGCTAGGTGGAAACGATCAACCTGATGCGAAAAAAGTTAACGAGTAAGCCTATTCAACTTTGTCAAATCTTCGTTTAGTGTATTATTACTAAAAATAACTGGAGATGAAAAAAAATTGTATTGTGGATTACTAATTACCAGTATGGTTAATAATTTCAGTACCAGAGGTGCCTTAGTGAATGAAGAACTAGGAGCTTCCGGGGACCAAGGAGGTGATGATTTGGATGCAAAAGGATTGTCATCATGGTGAATTTCACATTTTGATATTTTGTAATTTTTTTTTTTTGTGTGTGCACTTTCTTGTTTATTTGAAAGTTTATTGTTTGTTTGGCTAAAAAATGTTTTAGGTTTGGAAAAGATCCGTCGCCAAAAATTCCTGTTTCGCCTACGTCTCTTTACAGCCCAGAGTACAACATGAATCACCCGAAACGTGGGGTTGCGTTAATATTCAATCACAGATATTTCCACCCTCGTCTGAACCTCAACGAACGTCGAGGGACCGACACCGACAGTGCCAATTTGATAAAGCTTGCTCAAAAGTTGGGTTTCCAAGATGTTCGGCATTTTCAGGATCTAAGTTACATGGAGATGGATAAGCAAATAAAATTAGGTAGGTATATCTATAAAAAAATTTTGTTGGTATTTTGAAATTTTTTGCATTGTTAACTATAAGGTTATCAGAGTTGTTTTAATTAGCAGTTTAATTAGTTGACCTTTGGGTATGGTCAAAACATTCTGACTATAATCGAAATAATTAAATATACATTTTTATAACCTATCCATCCTACAGAAATTGAGATGGACCATACCCAAGGGTCAACTAATTAAACTGTTAATTAAACCTGCTAATTGATACAACTCTTAAGGTAATACTACAGTAACAAATGAAACTTAGACAGTTAATAAGTAAATTGACTTCTTGTGTTTAAAGATGGATATAATAGTTATGGTATGTTTTTATCAAATTTGTTTAGACGTTGATACAAGACGTTCTAGTCTGAGCTTATAAAAGGTCTAAAAGCCTTTGAAAGGTTTAGTCATTAAGGCACTTGAGGTTCAATGCAGTCTATAAAACAAAATTGACATTTTAAATTTATATAAACCATATTGGTAATGTAAAAATGAGTTCATATACATTGAAGTTTGTACAAAATAATGAAATTGTATTGCAGCGATATGACATTTTTTATATATACAGGGTGCAATAAGTAGTTGTATGAGAAAAATTTCATAGTTTTAAAAATGGGAGGTGGTGTTTTTCTATAATTTATGAATATTTGAAAATATTTTATTTATTTATTTTTTATTATTTTTATTGATTTTTATTTAGTAAAATTTTCAAACATGGCTTTTGTATTTTTATATTTATTTTTTTTTAATATTTATATTTGTTTATTTATATTTATTTTTTTTTATATATATTTTATATATTGCACTTGTATATGTAACTAATTTCCTCATTTTGAAATGAAACACCAGCTGTGTATTTTTCAATAAACAAATCCTATTGCTGCAATAGAATTTTATTTACAAAGTGATTTAAAAATAAAAGATTAAACATATTTACTTTTCCGATTGATTGGATAAATTTCTCATAATTTTTGAAATTGTGAAATTTTTATTCCAAACAAATAAATACGATTTATTATATTTTGATTTATCAAGGTAGGAATCATGTTATCTGTGTACTTACAAAGTCGGTGAGATCAGAGGAATTGCTGTAAATTATAGAAATGATGTTATTGCTTTGTGTAAATAAATAGCTGTTGAAGGTTGTTTTTCCAATCGTGATATTAAATAAATCAGATCGGCAATCTGCTTAATCTCGGTAGATATTTTACAAAAAAATGTACTATTTCAAATATATATCCTGATAAAATACTTTATGGTTACAATTTAAGAATATTGCTATGAAATGAGTTTATATAATATATTGTTGATAAATTAAATGTAACTTTTTTGCAGCTGCGGAAGAAGATCATAGCAATAACGATTGCATTTTTGTTGCAATGTGCACTCATGGCGACCAAGGCATTCTCTACGCAAAAGATAAGAAGTTTAGATCGGAAGAGTTGTGGGAACCGTTCACTGGTGATAAGTGTCCATCACTAGCGGGCAAGCCGAAATTATTTTTTATTCAGGTACGGTCAAATGAATTTTTTCCACTATACAGGGTGTTTCATTGTTTTTAAAAGGTCTTGTCAAATTTTAAACACAGATGCTACGCTTCAAAGCAAGCAACCCATATAAACATGAGTCTGGAAATGCTTTCCTTTTGGCATAATACAGGGTGAAGTTATATAAATGAATAAATATGATAATATCTTTTAATAGTAATATTTTAGATAGTAATAATTGTATTATGATTAGTTGAGGACAATTTATTATTGAATTTGTTGTCCAAAAATACTCTCTCCATGTCACGTGTTACTTTGCAACATTACTACTGTTGTAATGCTGCAAAGTGCTAGTCAAGGAAACATTTCCAAGCTCTGCTGAACACAGTTCAGCAATTCACATTTCAACATAAGGCTTTATATTTCAATTACTTGTAATGCACTTAGATTGAAACTGTGCTTTGAACATTCATGTACTGGGTGTCCCATAATTTATCACTTCATTTGCTGGTTTTTTTTTCCAGTTAAAAGAGAAACCGTTAGTGGTATTGTGCACTAGTGGCATGGGTTACAGTTCAGGTTAAATAAAACAAACAAAAACTTATTAATTTCATTTGTTGTATTATTTTTTTTTACCTAACCTGGTATTCATATTCAGACACTAGGTTATGTTAGCTAAAACATGAACAACCACCCCATGCAAACATGTCCATGCCACTGGCACACAAGCGACTTCTCTTTTAACTGAAAATTTATTTTAATTATATATTATATAAATTTTTGAAAAATAATTATAATAATTTATTTACAATTTTTTCATATTTTATTTTTATTTTTTCATTTAATATCACATTATTTAAAAGCAACTCAAATTTAATCACCTGCATTTTATTAAGTTTGATGTATTTTTGCAAAACGAAAAAAAAACGAAATTTGGTTTACCCTGTATTTTTATTTTTATTCGTTTTTGATTCTTGTAAACTAAATCAATGTTTGCCTTCTATTTTGTTATTTCCAAATGTGTGAAGTTAAAATGGAAGTTTAAACTAAATTTTACTTTATTTTGTTTTGTAAAAATACACCAAAGTTAATATAACAAAGTGAAAAAAAAACCGAGTTGTTTTTCAATAAAAATAAGAAACTACTATAAAAAGAAATGGGGTAATGAACACGGAACACCCAGTATAATAAAATTTTGTTCAGTAGACATAAACCAGTCTCATGTTTAATGAACAACAATGTAAACACGGAATGTTTTTTTATAAAACCTAACATTACGAACAGTGGACATTCGAATGACACTTTCAAATTTGAAAAGTAGATTAATTAACAATTATTTTGGTACTATCCGGTTAGTGCAAGTCCAGTCTGTTTCCTCCGGATTCCACTAGGTGGCGCCATGTGTATTTTTGGTAAGACATTCACGATCGATCGATCGATCCTTGCTTGCTTGTACTTGGTTATGGGTTTAGTTTGCAGGTAGGTTAGGTTGTTTTTTTTCCAATCCAACCTGCAAAATAAACCCATAAAAAAGCAAGAAAGGATAGATCGATCATGTATGTCTAGCCAGAAACACGTGGTGCCACCTAGCGGAATCCGGAGGAAACAAACTGCTAACCCATTTTTTTCTGTAAATGTAGATTTTTGAAATTTGTTAATTGTCTTTATACAATGTTATGAAGTTAGAATAAAATTATAATTGAAGGGCTTCTGGCAATATAGTAATGATAAGCTATATTTTTCAAATTATTCTGTAGAGTTGTTTTTATGGTGACAAACTCCATACTAAGAAACAAGGTCATCCTCTCTATATTATGTTGCCATTTTCTGGAAAATGCAGGAAGTGGTAAAGTAACAAGTTAGAAACAGTACCGAGGGACAGTTTAATGTAAAAATGTGGTTTATCACCATTGTTCAAACCCCTTCAATTAATAAAAAGTGTGATATTTTAATTTTTTTTATTATTTTATTTTGCTATTTAGGCTTGTCAAGGAGACAGAGTTGATGGTGGAGTTATCATGGACGAGACAGACGCAGGATCTAAAAAATGTCACAAAATACCTTCTCATGCAGATTTTTTGATATGTTTTTCCACTGTACCTGGTAAAACATTTTTTTTTTCAGCATTATTTATTAATTTATTATTTTATATTATTTTATTTTATTTTTATATATGTAGTTTATTATAGCTAAGTTTTCGTTTCATGGGAAGGTTTCTACTCTTGGCGGAACACAGAATCGGGATCCTGGTTTATGCAATCGCTGTGTAAAGTTCTACAGGACAAATTTGAGGAAATGGACTTGCTTAGCATGATGACGTTGGTCAATCATAACGTCGCTTACAATTACATGTCTTGCGTTCCTCATAACCCGTCCATGGACAAGATGAAGCAAATACCATGCATATCGTCAATGCTGACGCGCAAACTATATTTCAAACAAAACATGGAGTGAAACAATTTTGCATTGTGCCTTAAAAGAGTTTCATAGGTATATATGTATTTTATAAGGCTTATTTTTATACCTATAATTGATGCCATTATTTCTTTTTGTTTAATTTTGTCTTTATTAATGGATGAGAAATCGTCACCTGATATATTGGTCCATTACAGTGAGTTGAACGATGTGAGACTTAAAAAATTAGTTTTAATAATTATAACTACTAATGAGTGATAAAAAGACCACCAGGCCTTCAAAATAATTTTTAATTATTATAACTAATGAGTGTAAAAAAAAAATATCAGATTGATATTGCATTTCACACTGCATAGTTTATTATTTGTGAATTTTATTATTATTCTGAACGAATACCAGTTAATTATTTTATAAGTGAGAAACTTTTTTGCTTGAATGCTGCAATGAAATAATAAATTTATTATTTTTAATTTCCAAGATGTACGGAAATAATATTCATTTGATGTTATGCATGTTAGTGTTATCTGCAAATAGTGTACATGACTTGTTGATATTTTCTTCACTATTTTATTATGTTTGAGAGTTGCATATATAAAATATTATCAGACATTTCATAAGCTGTAGATTAGCAAAGTCTTGCTTACAGGATGTTACTAAATGGTATTGCCAAATTTTAATCACATGTTATGTATCGAAACAAAGTGATTAAAAGTCCATATAAACGTGGGTCTGGAAATGCTTCTCTACATTGATTGAGATCATAAGCATTTAGTTGACTTCACCCTTGGAAATTTTTCTGGACTCATGTTATATGGATTGTTTGCTTTATCTTTGCTTGGGTTGTTTGATGAATAACATCAGTGGTTAAATTTTGGCCAGTCTTTTTAGGAACTGCTTGAAACATATTAAAATGAATATTTATCCTAATTTGTTAATTACATTGATACGGTACGATACCTACAAGTATATTACAGGGTGTTCTCTAATTTAATGCATTGCAGGGTTAAGCTAAGTAACTTACAATAACATTCAAATACTTATTGAATGGAATGGAAGTTTGGCAAAAATTTAGTACGGAGCGTTGGTTTCAATGGTTTATATTCTGAATTTTTTTTCTTGCATTTGTAGTGTTATTTCTTTTGTTATTATATTCTCTACACAGGTTGTTATGATGCTGTTCATTGCTCAGTTTTGGCAATGTAAATTGGTGGATGACATTTATTTTGCTGCCGTGTTTTTGTTTATTGGATTGTTGAGAGGTGGGTTTGAATTATTTAGAATTTTGTCATTTTTTGCTGTTTTATTGTTTCATTTGACTGATAAATAACTACAAGGAAGTGTTCCCAACTAAGACACTGAAAAGGTGTTGCAGCAGGTTTCCAGAAACATTGAAATTGACCTAGAAACGTAGCACTTCCAATGCTGAATGATTGCTGATTCCCTAGCAACTGATTGGCCAATATCATGCCTCACACTTGATTGGCCAATACAACTGAGGCTTCTTCAAACTTCACTCTAGGCGTTAATGGAGAAGGACGATTTATTGTAACTTTTACTAGTTATAAATATTTAAATTTTTTTTTTACTTTATACAGTGTGTCTGATAGTTCATGCAATATATTATAGAGCAAGTTTGTCTTTTATGCACATTGCAGAATATGCCACAAGTATGCAGACTTAATTCCAGGATTTCAGACACTGTATAAATGTAGTTGTTAATACTTGAAATTCATATAGATAATTTCCAAATTACTTCTACAGGTGTTTATGATAATTTACTACATAGTCCAATGTATCAAAAATTGCATAAAGTGAGAACCGCTTAAATAAAAAACTCGCAAAAGTCCAATGTAACAAAAATCGCACAAATCGAATCGAAAATTGCAGAATTCGACAGTGGAATTACTCAAAGCCGCATAAATCGAATGTCACATTACTCAAAGATCGCATTATTCTAGATTCGCATAAATCTAAATTTTCGTGAATCGAAAATGGAATAACTCAAAACTTGCAAGACTCGAATTTATCAAAGATCGCATAAAGCGAAACTATATAAATCGTATTATTCTTCAAAAGCATTTCAATGAATAAAGCGTATTCTTCAAAAACATTTTTAATGTATATACTTTTTTATATGAAAAAAAAACAAACGGGCGTCTAACATTCAATCACATTGAAAACTGTTTAACTGAGATATCTAAATGACTGAATCGTTTGGATCTACGTTAGATACCGGTATCGTATGTGGCACTGGGAACAGAACAGGTATAATTGAAGGGTTTGCTGCAAAGAGTGTTAAGTAACATTTTTACAATTCGAGGAAAACGCGTTTAAAGATCTGAACTTGCCTTGCTGTCTATGGACTACTTTACACTTCCTGTACCAATTTCTTTGCACATATTGTTGTTTCATTCAAAACCATTCGTTAGGAAAGTAGAATTTCATCTTAACAAATTGGAAAATGCTTCTAATTCATTTTTGACAAAAAAATGTTACTTAACACTCTTTTATGCACCAGGCCCTTCAATTGTAATAAGCGATAAAAATATTTTGTCAAAATAGGTTTTCTTACCAAAACCTTGAATAATATAAAGACAAAAGTAATTTTCTTTTGGTCAATTATTGGTTACTTTGAGAGAACTATTAATTTTACACTACAGAAAGAGTGTTAAGCAATAATTTATTTATGGTACTCATAATTATAAACGCATTTATATCATTTTAAGTGTACAGCATCTGTAGTGTGAACACAGTAGGATTATATAAGCTAACTAAATACCCTATTATCGGGAAAACAGAAAATTATTTACTATTAATCGTGAAATGATATTAAAAGTCATAAATTTATTGATGAAACTTGTCATGCGGAATGATTAATATATACAAGAAACCTTTCGGTGATTTTGTGATAAACGCTTTTTTTCACTATCGGGGTTTTTTTTGTGCATTTTCTATTTCACTTTTACTGATTTTGTATTTTATCGTTGATGTACTGTTCTTTTAAACTTTTTATTTTTGGTGGGTTTATGTATCACATAATAATATACATAGGGAAACATTAAATTTATGCAAGCAAAATATTCTAAGACAAGGGTTATTTACAATACATGTAACTTATCTGCAAAATTACTGGAAAAAAATAATGAATCGTGTAGATAAGATTTCATTATTTTTGTAATACCCATATAATAATAATATTAGTCTTTGGTATCAGGTAGTAATTATTTTCCATTTAAGCTATCAGTTGCTTTAAATTGTGTTAACCAACCACTTGATAAACTTAATATTTTTTTATTAAGACAGTAATATGTTTATTATGAAACAGTAATATTTTTATTTTGAACTCTTAAACGAAAAGTGTACATGCTGAAATCGATATTTGTTGAAATATTCCAAGTATTACAATAGATTCTTGACCAATAATATAGAGAGTGAGCATTTTTAATTGAGGTTGTTTCGTAACTTATACAACATACGAAACTTGTCAGTCGTCTGGTGATAACTTCTGGCGATTTTCATTTTTTAAGTACGGGACTTCCCACCAATATTTCACACGCATGCAATCTCAAAAATTATCGGTTATCAAAAAATTTATAAAATCCAATTGCTATTAAATTTATCATGAGCTGTCAGTATTTTTCTTGAGTGCTTTTCATGTTGGTTTTTTCGTCGCAGTTCCACTTGACGATATCTGCTGACTGACGCACTGACCTAGAGCTGACTTGCATGCAAAAAGCAAAATTGAGGTTAAAACAAGCAGTGTTGGAATTGTGAGGAATTCAAATTGTCAACTTCGAGTTTTTCTCTTTTTATTTAGAATGGGAAACTCGGAAAGTCAAGATCGAATGTGTGGTCGAAATCAGACCGAAATCGACGAAGCTTGTGTTAACTTGATTTCATTGGTGAACCAACCTTTCAATGTGTTTACCATTTCTGACGATTGCGTAAAGGTAAGAGAAATCTGCAACATTTTACTTGTTAAAAATTAGTTTATTGTAACAATAGTTCGAAATTCAGCAGTATGACACTGTTATACTGGTAAATTTTTAATTATGACTTACCAAAATTAGTAGGCCTATTTGGTCAATGGAGTTTGGACGCAAATTACAAAGAATGGTTAAAGATGGAAATTAATTTAAATTCAAATTCAATCTTTGCAAATGCAAATTATAGAATGGTTTAAACATGTAAATTTAATTTATTTAGTGTTCACCAAAATTGTTGACAACATTAGAACCATATGCTGTTAAGGAACAATCATTTTCAACCAAATATGCCCAAAAAATTATTGTGTGTGATAATGTTACAGACGTGTGTGAAAATACAATTTGTAGGTACGTTATGCTTTCTTTAAGTTGTAATTTATATTATAAAAATACTATTAGATCTTTATTTTGTTTTTGTTTTTAAAAAATTATAATTTTAGCAAATATGAATCTCTCGGTGAATTTGGAGTTTACAATTTCACCATTGAAAACACAACTTTCTGTCAACTGTCAACTGTGAAGGAATCAGTGAATTCATATCTTCGTAAGAAAACAAATTACGATAAAAAATGTATAAAGTATGTCTGTCAATAAATGTTGTTACAGGTTTCGTGCAAAAAACTAGAACGCCAGATAATAACATCATTAATTTTAATTGTAAAAAATTTTGTTTTGCTCCGTTTTGTATTTTTTGTCATATTTTAGTTTGTCTGTACTTCTTCTATGTTGTTTTCTTGTACATAATGTATTTTTTGTGATTTTTATAAAAACTTTTTTTGTTTTGTTTTTTTTTGTTGTTGTTTTTGTTTTGCTTGTTAGTTTTTGTAAATATGTGTAATTTTCGTCGTATATTTGTTTGTCTGTACTTCTTTCTCGTTCTTTTGTAAATAATAATGTATTTTTGATGGACTCCCAATTTGGCTCACACTGTGAGGTGCTCAAATAAATCGAATTGAATTAAATTGAATTGAATTGTATTTTTTCAGCATTACTATGGTGCTTTTGTTTCTTCTTCATATCATCGCTATTGTGGATTGGAGGAAACCTTTTATTCAAGTAACGTTACAATTTATAATTTAATCTTTTCTATAACAACAAAAATTATGTCAACAAAAAAATTATTCATCCGAATTTATACAGAAAATACAAAACGACAAAAGTGTCATTTAACAATGGAACACCACCACAGGTTTGTTGCGACATTGATATTTGTTTTCATCATATTTATTTATTTATTTATTTATTTATCAATTTGATTTATTAATTTTTGTTTGATATCTTTCAGGAAAATGGAACTCCTGCTAATTCATCGGTTCAGTTACAGCCTAAGAAACGATTAGAATCTATTGATACTTTTAGAGGGTATGGTACATATTTATAGTTTTAATACATTACTGGTACATGCATGTACAGAGTGTTCCTAAAAAGTCTAGTCAAATTTAACAATAAATGATATGCATCAAAACAAAGCAAAAAAAATCTATATATAGATTTGGATCCAGAAATGCTACGTTTTGAGATAACGCAGGGTGAAGTTACCTAATTACATAGACCTATGTTGCATGATCGTTGTAGGTATGTAACCGGACCCATGTTTATATGGACTTTTTTGCTGTGTTATGATGAGTTGCAATTCTGGTTAAAACTTGACTAGAACTTTTAAGAACACAAAATATTTTACAAAATATTTACTTTTCTGTATTGTAGGATTGCTATCGTGGTAATGATATTTGTCAATAATGGTGCAGGTGAATATTATTTCTTTGATCATTCGACGTGGAATGGATTATTTCTTGCTGATTTTGTATTTCCGTGGTACGTTATTAATTACTGTTTGATGAGTGTTGTTTATTGTATATAACTATTTAGCATTAACTGCATTTCTTTGATATAAATAATTCAATGTGTTACCTACAATGTAAAGAATTAAACGGAATTCTATGGATTGCCTCTTTTGGCAAAGTATGTAATAACATATTGTATACAATTATTAGGGTTCAGTTAAAGTTAGTTTAGGTGTGTCAACATTTTCTCTAAAAAAACATGTAAGTCTAAATTTAAACCAAACCTAGATTCTTGCTTTACGTAACTATTCCAATGCTAATTTCATACATTGCTTAAACCAGGCTTTGCATTTCATACAGTATATATACTAATATAGGGGTTAACTCGATTTGGAATTAAAAAGTAAATATTGTTATCAATTCTTGATAAGCTGAATAGCTCATATTTCTAGATATCGATTTTCATTTTTCAAAGAATTTTTTATTAAGCGTCATTCCATTAATCATCATACGTCATTTAATCATTCAAAATCTTGTGTATTTTTGGATTACATCGTTATTTATTTTTGTAACCTATAACTGCACGTAGATTAAAACATTCTCAGTGTGAAACTAATGTACGGTATATACGTACATTGGAGTTGGAGTGATTAGTACAAATTGTTTTTTATGATTATAGGTTTTTGTGGATAATGGGAGTTTGTATTCCAATATCATTAAGATCGCAACTAAAGAACAGTACTTCCAAAATCATATTTTGGAGAATTTTAAAACGTTCTCTTCAATTGTTTTTACTTGGACTGATTTTAACATCAGGCGAGTTGTTCTTGTTCGTTTAATATTTTGTTTAATATAATATGTTTGTTTAATATTTAGTAGTGAGTGCCAAATATCAAAAATATCACGTTTACGTTTGTAGGTAATGTTGTAGAGAAGTTACGTATAATGGGAGTCCTACAAAGATTTGGAATCACCTATTTTGTAGTTGCCAACATTCATCTTCTGTTTGCTGATTGGTTTTCTAAAGAGCAAAGGGTACGATACCATTGTGTATATATTTCACTGACCCAAAATGAACCCCGTGGTTGGTATGGTAACCACGTAGAGCCTAGAAATAAACTCTGTGTTTAAACTCATGTTGCTCGACAACATAGTTCTTGCTTCAACTTAGGTTGGTAAGGAAACGTACACAGCCATATATACCGAATAGGCCAAACGTTTTTGCTTCTAAAAATGTGAATATCTCGTGATATTCACATTTATTAATAAACGGCCGTTGTTCATCTTCAAATGACGGTAAAAGCATAACATGCATTTTCAGAAAGAACTTGAAATGAACTTTATTTCAGTTTGTTTTTTTTTGCTTTAGTTTGATAATGTTGCTTAAACCATCCAGGAAATATTTCCATTTTTAAACGGGGACTAAAACTTTTGGTCTACCCGGTATAGTGAGCTATTCTCCATCGCACAGTTCATTGCTGTGAACAGACGAATTCCAGAAACATTCTGATGCACTTTGAATTTGGGAGCGTTTTGTACTCATTTTGCATTTACACTCACATTGTAATAGTGAAAACTCCATGAATCACGGGGGTAATTTTTCCACATTGTGTATTAGTTTATAACCTAGAAACATGTTATGTGAAATTTTTTATACCTTACAATTCGATTAAGCCATTTGATATTTTAATGAATATCATTTAAAGACAAGCTCATCAAATAATAAAAGACAACCCATCAAATAATAATATTGACGGGTTTAGAAGTTAACCCGCCAATGACGATAGAACGAATTTCAAAAACATTTTGACGCTCTCTGTTTTGGAATCCTCTTTTATATGTTTGTTTATTTTCACACTGTCATGGTGAATTTATGTAGTCATCGGTGTTTTCATTGTTTTAACTCATCAAAACATTCGTTTCTTTTTTTACAGTTTCCAAAACTTATACTTGCCGATGACGTCATCCGTTTGTTACCCCATTGGATTGTCATGATAACTTTAGTTGTGATACATACAATCATCACATTTACTTTGTATGTACCTGGATGTCCGAAGTGAGTGATTGTAGGCTCTACAAAAATACAAGCCTATCATTATTTACAAAATTGAGTAGTATCTCGTATGCCTGTGAATTGTAAATTAGATGGGTTTTAAATTATTTGTCTAATTGTATGTAGGGGCTACTTAGGTCCTGGGGGAAGACACGATAATGGTTCCTATTGGAATTGTACTGGTGGTTCTACTGGTTACATTGATCGGATCGTGTTAGGTGAAAATCATTTATATCAAAAACCTACATCCAAAGTAAGACATCGTACTAAGTCACATTTGAACATATACAGGGTGTTTTTAAAAGATCTATGTCAAGAGTTAAAATTGCCCCTGGTCTTGCTTTCACACAGTAGGCATTCAGTGGCCCTGTTTGCTTTTTTGCAACGTCGTTCACTTTTCTGCAATGCTGATCTTATTTTGGCCATAACTTTTGAAGTTATGCAGCTATCGCGATTCCGTTTGGTGTATTCTGTTGGTATTGTTTATCCCTACAACTTTGCATTCCACTTTTAAGTCGTAAAAAGTCACAAATTGAATAACCTTGAATGCAAAAATCAAGGTCGTTCTCGTTAGCGCCATTGGATCCGCCGAAAGTGGCTCCCTCTTTTAGTATACCAACATAATCACCCTACGACCAATACTTCTGGCGATAATTGGTCATATTAAAACTTTTAGAACCACCCTGTTTATTTGCATAATATTTGAAATTTGCATTACAAGTATATTAATCAAAGTACTCATACTTCAGTTAGTTTATGATGGACCACTACCTTACGATCCTGAAGGACTTTTAGGTACTATCACATCTTGTTTCCAGGTTTTCCTAGGTGTTCAGGTACTGTATAGTGAATGTATCATGATGATGATATTTTGATCCAATAATTTTAAGAATTATGAATTATAAATGTATGCCAATCATAGGCAGGAGCCACAATAGTGATATACACAACGCCAAAGGCTCGTGTTATTAGATGGACATTTTGGACCATTTTGACTGTGAATAATTTTTTGTGGTTTGTTTTTCAAATATAAAAATATTACTAGTATTTAATATATTTCTATTGTTAATATTAGGGGTTATTAGCTGCGATTTTAACTCAATTTTCTCAAAATGATGGTTGGATTCCAGTCAACAAAAATGTATGGTGAGTATTCATATGATTGTTTATTCAAAAATTACCATGTCGTACCATTTATATTAGCGATACGATATATGCTACTATTGGTGTATAATACGATTTCTTGTTTGAATTTAAACTGATTCTTTAAAATATAGGTCGTTATCTTTTGTGTTTGCAACATCTTGTACTGCATTTGCTTTATTGACGATCTGTTATTTGGTCATTGACGTGAAAGAGTGGTGGAATGGGGCTCCATTTTTTTATCCAGGTAACCACTTTTATTTTAATTATTCTGGTTTGACGAAAGGAATTTTATGTTGTAATAATGTAATTTTATGTTAATTTGTACCTCAACATCGTGATGTTATTATGCCAACTTTAGCAACAGTAATCGAAATCGTATTTTTTTTTTAGCTACTGAATTTTTTAAATATACAGGGTGTTTCTAAAAGGACTGGTCAAATTTTAACCACATTGAAACAATGCAAAAACGTATATAAACATGGGTACGAAAATGACTTCTTTCCTTTCAGAGATAATGCAGGATCAAGTCACCTTTTTGTCCAATACGTTCGTGGGAGACCGTTTTCCAGAGCCATGTTTATATGGACTTCATTGGTATGATACGGTACTTGGTTTTGATGCTCAAAGTTAAAATTTGACCAGAGCTTTTAATAACACCCTGTAGGCCTATACTGTACAAAATTTGAATTTTTCGTTTACAAAAACGTACGACGTAAAAAATTATAACAGCTTCCTATTAATTGCCTATCAATTAAATGTGATTTAAAAACTACTTTCCTAAAATTGTTATAATGCTATGGTGTTGAAGTGCGGGTTGTAACTGTAAAATTGACGGTAATAATAATAATTTGCATGTGTGTAAATTTGTTTTCACATAGGAAAGAATTCCATCGTTCTCTATTGTGGTCACAATATCACTTACAGCAATTTCCCTTTCACATGGGTGGTGAAAGACATGGGAACTCATTTGATGAAACTTATCGCCTGTTTGTGGACAACTTCTGTATGGGTTCTAATATCTATTTGGCTTTTCTACATCAAATTTTTTCCATCTTTATAAATACATGATACAATATTTATTTTGAAACATTCCATAAATGTGATAATGTTTTTATATGAACCATAACGAATTAACAGAATTTCTTACTTTTTTTAAAAATTAAATAAGAGAAAATGTTTTGAAAACTCCTTTCACCTTAACTGACTGAGTACAATTTTTATAATGATAAAACCCTTCTTACATTATAGACATAATTACATTTTACATTATAGACATAATTTTGGTACTTTTAGTATAGGGTGTTTACGATAAATGTACCACTTTTAAATCGGTCTTTGATCGATTTAATAAATAAACAGTAACTATGTTTAACTATCTAAGTGTAAGTAATTACGTAAGTAACTGTGTAGCTGTAAACAATAACTATGTGTAACTATGTAAACAGTAATTATGTGTAACTATGTAAACAGTAACTATGTGTAACTAAACTATGTAAACAGTAACTATGTGTAACTAAACTATGTAAACAGTAACTATGTGTAAATAGTAGTGTACGAATGGGAAAATTACTTACTAACACAAAGTGTGTGTTCACCATCCTACCTGCGAAATATTGTGCAAAAACGAAAGTGCTGTTTATACAGTCTTTTGGGTGAAGCTCAAACTTAAGTGAGCTAACGCAAGTTAAATGAAAAGTCGGGAAAAACTCACAAAAATCCATTGTTAAAACCGTTCGAGACCACAATGACACCATCTGCAAAAAACTGCAACATTTCATGCACCGTTCGAGTGAAAAATTACGTTTTACATACCACCATGGTCACGGAGTTATAAACCAACTGAAAAGTTGTACATTCATCGCAAACACTCTATTAGCTTTACAATTTTTTTTTCATGTTATACTTATACGCAACTGATGTAAATTTCTGACTTGTTTATAAAATATATTTATTTTACTGAATTATTAAAAGTTTTTTTTTCGACTGATCAGTAATGTTAGATATTAATATGCAGACTTTCACAAAATATAATGCGGTATTAACAAGTGTAAAATTAAACAACATTATGAAAGTCATTGACTCAACTTCGGTTTCGTTGATTTAACTGGTTCGCTGATTTATAACCGTCGTCAGTTTAAATGTCGATCATTTTTTATTGCTTTTTTTTTATCAAGTTTTACTGATTATGTTTGACTTCATCCTTCGAGTGAATGTGAGGAAAAAACGATATTGTTAATTTTTTTGGAGGTTAAAAATTTGGTCGAGAAGGCCATGTGTTTACCCTGGGTTGTCCTCCAGTTGAATGCGACTTGACGAAAAGAGGTTAGCAGAGCAGTAGACCTTTATCACACTTCCTATGTGTGAATTTTTATATTAAACGATATTCTAACGTTTTATTACTATTAAATGGTTATATTTATTAAGATATGTGTAAATAACTGCGTCATGTTTTTTTTCTGTGCACATGCATATTTTTGTTATGAATGCACTATATCATTCACCGGTTATTCAGTACACTACTTTATGAATTACATTGTAGTTCAGTACACTACATTATGAATTACATCATAGCTACAATATCATTTTCTGATTTAATAGAAAATTAATATTACATATTAATATTAATGAATTAAATAGGTTAATATACAAACATACTGTAGAAGTAGACAGTCTCTCGATAATCCGACCTAAACTATACCAAACGATTGTCGAAATATCGGAATACTACACAGAGTTATTAACATACAAGTATAACGTTTAATGATGCTTTTAATCAAAGAATAATGCAATAGGTTTACACAATAAATAATATTTATTGTGTAAACTTATCATTATTTATTATTTTAGAACCTCATTAAAAATATCTATTTTATTTATTTATTCCCCACCTTAGTAAGCTACTACAAAAGGCGATGTCAGATTATACGGAATATCGAGACTACTGCACGTTCGTTTGTTAGTGCTACTTTACTGTCAATATGTTTCATATAAATTATTTCTTATTTAACTTTGTGCATGAAACGAATATTAGGAAACATATAACAAACAGTAATAAAATATTGTAAGCACATAATGCTTTACAAGTGCTACACCTTGACAAGTAACAGAATAAATACCAATTTATTTTTTGGTAAAAAAAATAAATCAAGAAATAAGGTTCAACTGCAGTTGTTTTTTTCTTTTAAATTTAGAATTAGTTATATCACTAACTAGATGGTAACCCGTACTGTAGCACGTAGATTTTTGATTTATAAATGTACTGCAGATTTTTTTTCTGCAGATGATACAAAAACATAGTTTATATATTTTTGCTATAACATTTCATAGTTCTTGTAAAGTTGAATTTGAAAAACCAAATGTACTGTAAGCCATAGATTACGCAGATTGTTAACATAAACTGTAATTATTTTAAATTTTACAATTAGTAATATTACTAATAGTAAGGTACCGTAATTGAAGAGTCTGGTGTAAAAGGATGTTAAGTAGCATTTTTGTCAAAAATGACCTAGAAGCGTTTTTGAATGTGTCAGGTGCAAATTCTACCTTCCTAATGCATAGTTTTGAGTAAAACAATAATATGTGCAAAGATATTAGTACAAGAAGTGTGAATTAGCCCATAGACAACGAGGCAAGTTCAGATTTTAAACACGTTTTTCACGAAATTGTAAAAATGTTACTTAACACTCTTTACACCAGGCCCCCCAATTGAAAATACTTGATAATATTTTGGTTTCAGTTTTTCCTGCAGATGATACAATCTACTACTCCACATAGGCCTACTTTTTGTTAACGACATTTCATGTTTTTTTTGTAAAAGCAGCATGCTTGTTTCAACTAAAAATGTAATTTTATCGTAGGCTATGTAATAATTAACCACGACGTTAAGAAAAACACTGACTATATTAAGTTTTACACTTTAAATATGATTTCATACATTGATTATTGCCATAAAATGTAAAAGACAAAACGCGCAGTTCGTCAAACCTACAAGAAAGTGGTAATAAGTGGCATCTACCAACAGCAATGGTACTTAAGTGCATCTACCAACAGCAATGGTACTTAAGTGCATCTACCAACAGCTCGGATATACCGTCGTAATCAAATCAATTAGTTGCATTACAGTATGCACCAATACTGAATTTAAAGATTCTCTCTTGATCATTGTTTTTCTTTTATAGAACTTCGTAACAGGAAATCTTTAACGTCAACTTGCCACCACCACCATCATCCTTACATTGGATGCAACTGGTAGAAGTGTATATTAAACGGGTGCCCGCGCGCGTGCGAATCAAAGGCCAAATGAGTATAAAAAAAACTCTCGGTAGCGATCTTATCACACACTATATGCACCAATGTAGGACGATGAGTTTGTTCTGTTGCTCGGCTATTCCATTGCACCTGGTTGCAAATGACCAAATGGATCAACGTGACTACGACCAAAAAAGGGGACTTAACCAGATCCCTATGGCATACTCACTCCTTGAATACGACATAACCGAAATATCCTTTTTTTTAGCCTTTCTATAGGGCAGGTGTGGAAGTAGTTTATCCCAAAAAAAAGCTGCTTTTCTTTTGCATTGATGAAGCCTTTTAGTATGTAAACAACTCAATGACTATGTGTGTCGTCTGCCTCAGATTTTTAAAACAGTCTGCTGTATACCATCCGTGTCAGGCCTACTACCAGTTTTTTTATTATAAGGGGTGGGATTGTCTTCAAGACTTTTTTTTATGCAAAGTTGTTTTTTTTTTCTTCTTCTTTTTAAAGATGGGTTTATAATGTCACATCATGACAATGACCTATGATATTGTTGATTAAATAAATAACAGTGGAGTAAAAAAAAAATTATTTTAGGGATTGGTCGGTTTATTGCTGGGAGCAATATCTGGAAACAAATAGTTTTCAGTGAAACCAGTTTTTTGTTTTTTTTTAAAGTTATTTATTTATTTATGTTATTTGTGAAGAATGATTCATTCATAACTTGTTGTCGTTTTTTCGGTTGTAAATGTCATAGTTAACATCTACTGTTTATTTTAAACGACGTTAGTGGTTGTCTTTAACTCTATTAGCCAACTACTGTTAACCTCGTCTGTTTTAAAGATAACTGTCTTGTTAATAGACCGTTCAATTTTTTTCACAAACAATTTGATTTTTATGTTTGAAAACATAATTATAATTAAAAAAAAAAAACATAATCATAAGTACCTTTACTGTATAATTATGTGCATATAATTGTTTAAGATTTTAGCTATTTTTCTGTAATACAGTGGAATCCGACTATTATGATAACGTATAATGTTATCATTATCAGTCGGTACCAAGACACTGTTTATATTCATTATTTAATGTTATCAGCCGGCTGTTGTTATCAAAAAAGCAGTCATCCCAAAGTAAACACAATAATCGATTTCCACTGTATTTCAAAAAAAGTCGTATCAAATAATTTTAAAATACCAACTCGTTCCTTAAATTATTTTCACTGAAAGTAATATACAAGGTGTTTCCTAAGTCAAGACTCGTAGGTAAATCATAATGATAGACACTTTGTTTTGTGAATACAAAATCTGTGTTGAAAATACGTTCATCATACGTTCATACACATTGGACCATCCATGATTGGACATAAATTTATTCTAAAAATGGTTCTACCATTATAATCGATATTTATAAATTAAACAATTGCGTATTCCTGACTTAGGGATCACCCTGTACATACATTACTGCAGTTGTTTTTACCAAAAGATATGTTTTTTTCTGACAATTTTTGTTAAATTTTGATGAAAGTTTGTATGCCAATAAAAATCTATACAGTAGAACCCGCTTAAGATATTTTCCGCTTCAGATATTTCTCGCTTAAGATGCTGTCCTGTATTAAGTGTTTAATCACTTTAAATGTTTTCACACTTTTATAGTGAAAATTCGCTCAAAAATTAAAAAAAATTAAAATTTTATATTCTTCATTTTATTTTTTTCTAAAAGTTATTAGTACTATTTTTTTTCTCATAATTTTAAACCAACAAGAAAAGTTAGCTTTCTATTCTTGGTACTTTCCTATTAACCGTGAGGCTGCTTGTGGCGTTTGGGTACAGATTTCAGTTAAAGTTAGACGAAACAAACAAAAACCTATTAATTTAATAATAAATTATTAAGTGTATTATTTTTAGCTGTGGTAGTTATACTAATAGACATTAGGTTAGTTAAAAACAATAACAACCCCTTGTCCACACCCACTAACCAATAGCCAAAAGCGGCTTCTTGGTTAACAAAAAAGTATCCTTTTTCTTTAAATTTTGGTTTTTATTAAATTTTAACTTTTTGGGTTAAATCAAAGACAATTGTGTCACTCTTTTGAACACTTTCTAATGGTCATTAACCATTAGCTACTGTACACAGTAAGTTCTTTTCTCGTTGAATGATGATTCATCTTTAATTCATTCAATTCTAAAAAAAAAAAAAAAACATTAAGCCCTACAAAAAAAAATAAACAAAAAACTAACCAAACATAAACTGTCTGTACCGTTAAAACAAATCTGACCAAAAGAACATTACATTTGCATTTCATTTCATGGTCATCAACAGCAAGAAGAATTTTCTGGTTCGGTTCCAAAAACTGTTTTCAAAGAAAAATCCCACCCAATGTTATTTTCTCTTTACATACTCAAATTGACTTTTTATTTGACCTTGGTCAAATTCTTTTATTTTTCTTGTCAAAAGAAATTCATCCTTTTTATTTTTATTGTAGTGAAAAGTTGAAAAACCTCATCTTTGTCTGCATTCTTGAAGATGTGTGTGTGGACAGCGGGCTTCGTCGTCGTCGTCACGTGACGTCATTTGGCGTGGGCAGGAGGGGCCCAGAGGCAACGTCGTGGCTTAAAAGAGATCTCCTGACCCTCAAACTCACATTCACACACCAACTTCTTGACAACACAGATGGCTTCTACTTGTTCATCTTCTAAGAAGAGCTGTCTCTTCATCTTCAGTTTCTTCATCGTCGTCTTCTTCTTAACCATCAATAAGACAAATGCTGCCATTTATTATAGACCGACTAGAACACAGGTAAGATGATTATATTTTATTTTTATTTTAGTGTTTTACGTCCCATAATATAAAGACAAGTACAAATGACACAAAAAAAGTGTTAATAACGACAAAAAAATATATAAGAGGGAAAGAGAAATAAGTATTAAACAAATTATAACAAACATGAAATCAATGGTTAAAAATATAACTATATAGTTTTACTTTAATTATTATTATTGGTTTTAGTAATATACAAAATACTTGACAGTTTATTATAGAATCTCATTTCGTTATAGTACACTAAAATATAAGGATGTTGTGTGATTTTAGTATAAACGAAACGTAAACTTTATAAAATAAAGTTTTAGAGTTATTTTTTGCTGAACAATGTTTAATGAATTGGATTTTTTTAATGATTAGCATGACATAGTTGAAATGTAAAATCTATTATTTTGAAACAGTGGAATTAGTTTCATATAACACTTAGTTAAAATGTGATACTGTTTTTCATGAAAAAAGTAATATGTGAAATGAGACACAAATTGGAATTAACTACTATACTAACGCAAAATAGTGAACATGTTTTACTATATTATACATAAATGCATTATAAATTAAATATGTATAAAATTATATTAAACCTCATATTATTACTGCTAAAGAGTGAAATAACGATATTTGTACATTATACAGTATAAACTTATTCATAGCTTTTGTGTTGATTGTATTCATTTATGCTATCCTATTTAATTATCAATTTCACAATTAAGAATCAATAATATGTTGTAATTAGTGAATTACTATAAGTAATGTATGAAATGAGAAACAAATTACAATATTACCTATTATAATAGTAAAATAGTGAATATATTGCAAGTAAAATATATTCACAAATAATCACATATATTTTATATTATAATTAAATGTAACACTAATTAAATATGTATGAAATTATATTAAATGTCATATGATTACTGTTAAAAAGTAAAATATTTTATTTTATATCGTACTATAGTATATAATATACATATTTTATCAGTTTCTGTGCATTAATTGAAGTCTTTTATGCTAGCTTATTTAATTAGCAATTTCACACTTAAGGATCAATAATGTTATATTGGAATTAGTGAATTACTATAGATTGTATAATTTTTATTGGTCAAATTAATCATTTAAATCCGTGAGTTTGATTAATCTCTTTAGCTATGACATCGTATCTCTCAAATAAAATTCTAATTAAAAAGAGATTAAAATTAAAAAGAATAATTTTTTAATATATATCATATACACGTATATATGTATGTATGTATATAAAAATGGTCTTCAATTATAAATTTGTCACGGAAAAAAAATAGCAGTCTACCACAATAGAACTTAAATATGACAGAAGGCGTGTTATCAATAATGTTGATTGATGGGTTGTCTTGTAAAACGACCCTTAAAAAATTATTACAGTATAACGAACTACAAAAAAATATATACATGTATTTGTTAGGGGGTTGGTTAAAAAAAAAATAAACAAACTATTCAAGTTTCCAATTAAGAAATGGCGTAAATTCGTAGGGTGACATAATCTCAAGTTAACATCTGTGGGATAATATTTTTCTTCCCCCTCATCATTAAGAAAAGAGTGTTGAAAAATGAATGGATGGTGACAAAATCTTAATGAGAGAAAACGACCTAAACACACACAAAAAAAAATAAAGGTCCAGAATTTTGAGAATTATAACGAGAGAAAAAAAGTAAAATGATATTTGAAACAGATATGAAAACCGCATTATTTGTATTAGGTCAGGATTTATAGCAGGACTTGTACGTGCCCATCTTTTTGGATATGAATGTGGTGTTGTTATTCATACCAATCAGCTTTATTGTGTGTCTTGTAGTTGTTTTTTATTACAATATCCACCAGCTCGTTATTTATTGATTGATACTTTGGGACTAGTGCTTTTTTGATAACAATAGTCGACTGATGTAATTTAACGACGGATAATAAAATAATTGTGTCTTGGGACCGACTTATAATGATAACTGGTTGATAACATTATACGCGATTATAATAACCGGATTCTACTGTAGTTTCCAAATTCCACGATTATTCCGCGATATACTGATGAGATTTTATTTGTTGTACATACTGTATATAAAAAAAAATTCTGGTAACTATACAAAAAAAATTGAATAAATAAATTATTAAATAAAAAAAACATTAATGTTGATCAGTCTAGTGTCTGTCTGGAGTACAAAATAGCCTAGAGGTGAAAATGAACCCAATTCCATCAAAACCAACTGTAGGGTTAACTATACTTATATAGTTAAAACTAAAAAAAAAGTATGGATTTAGCTGAAATTATACATATACTAATACAATTATAGTATTAATATACAAAGTATTATACCAGTTTTGACATAAAGACTGAATTATTTCAAATACTTTATTTATGAAAAACAAAAATTGATATAAATTTTTGTTCTAGTATTTTCTTTCTTAACTATTCTCGAAAATAAACAGAATGAGATTGGTTTCGTTTTTGTTTTTGAACAAATGTCCAATTTTGTATCGAACTTAAGAAATACGTTCGGTAAAATGTGAGGGACGTCCACATTACTTTGTGTTCCTGACCCAGTCATCAAGTTTTTCTGATCACCTTGTTAATTTTAATCATTGCAGTTTATATTATTATTCATCGTGTAAAGAAACCTTGATTAGTTCACTCCACCCGACCGTGCGAGTGTGGTTATAATGTTTCGTCAATTTGTTTCTACTCTTTATATTAGCTTCACTTGTGGTGTGGGTGAGTTTGTGAGTTAGTGATCTGCGAATTGAACGTATACTGCTATCTACAGTCGTTTATGAAAATATACAGCATAAAATACTTAAGCTTTATAGTTTGAGATACTAGTCCAATGTACCAAAAAAAATGGAGAACTGCATTAGTTCTTCGCACAAATAAAAAGTATGAGTTCAATGTAAAAAAAAAATTGCATACACAAATAGTTGAATTGAAAATTGCAGATATCAAAAATGAAATTACTCGAAACTCGTATAAATCAAATATCGAATTACTCAAAAATTGCCTGAATTTTAATTAGCATAAATCGAAACATTCAGAAATTAAAAATGGATGTTTGGTGGCCAGATGATTTGTTGATGTATGTGTTCATATATATAGATATATACAAAACGGATGGTATACAGGGTGTTCCTAAAAAGTCTGGCTAAATTTTAACCACAGATGTCACATATCAAAATAATGCAAAAACACATATAAACATGGGTCTGAAAATGATTTCTTTTTGAAGATAACACAGGTTTGAAGTCAGGTTTTTGTCAAATACATTCGGGCGTTTTTTTGGAGCTCCATGGTATTTCTGCTTTCATGGTTGATGTCTAGTATCTGTGGTTAAACTGTGGTCCGACTTTTCAGAAACACCCTGTATACAATGTAGAAAGTCTCCGATTTATGCAATTTTCTTGTGTGATTTCGCAAATATGCAACAAGAAAAATCCTGTCAGATGCTCTTTATATGCGAAAAAATTTCGTTGGACGCTAAAGTCATTATGGTATACTTGATATATGCAATTTACGATTTATGCGGAATGTAACCTTCGCATAAATCAAATATTTGGATTATGCTTTTGCCTATTTTTTATTTATTTATTATTTAATAAATAAAAAATAAATAATAAATCAAAGATTTGGATTATGCTTTTGCCTATTGTTTTATGTCTATTTGTTATTTATCGTTGTCAATGACATTGCAAAAAAATTCGATATTGTAATTTGTTTATTTTTCCTTGTTAATTCCAAGAAGACTCGTAAGTACCTTGTTTTTGCTTCTTTTCGAAGTGATTGAACATAGAACAGTCAAAACACACGTGTTTTGACAATTCTTTCTTTCTCGACCCTTTTTTCTTCACCCTGTATGTTTATTGACACTGTTGTACATCAATGTATACAAAACATTTTCTTTCCCACAAAAAAAAACAAAAATAATAAATGTAACTTTTTAAAATAAAAAACAGATACCGGTATATTAAAAATGCTTTTTTTACGCTTTACATAGTTTAAATTTATGAGCTTTTTGAGAAATATTCGATTTATGCGAATTTTGAGTTATTATTTCATTGTCGATTTCTGCAAATTTTAATTTATGCTAATTTAAATATTTTGCAAATCCAAATTAATGTGATGTTTTATGTGATAATTCCACTTCTTACTTTATGCAATATTTGGTACATTGGACTATGCAGTATATTATCGTGAATACCTGTAGATGGCAGTATACGTTCAATCCCCAGCTCGACCACATTCAAATCTCTTATTGTTATAATATTAATGTAATCGGTATAGTTTAATTGTCTCCGAGACGTACGATAATAAAATAAAAATAAATAAATAAATAAACAAATCACGGACTCTCACACAAGTGTAGCTAATATAAAGCGTATAATAAATATACTTCTTTTTTTTTTACACATAGGCGGAAATTCTTGGAATTTGTTGGTCGAAAATAAAAACCTATACTTTTGAAAAAGTAGTAGTAGTAGTAGTAGTAACAAAAATCACTCCTCCCTTTTTGAAATGTCGGAAAAATGTTCCCAAATTTTCGCAGGTGGCATACTGCACGTGCACTTTTACACTCGTCCACTTTACCTGGAGCACTATACTCATGCGCGTGTCCCGCGTGGATTAGAACGGATGATCCCTCAAAATTTTCTTTCCTTTAATTTTTTTTTTCGGGATATATAAAGTAAGGGGGGAGGGGGTAGATAGTTTCTCTTCCTCCACCTGTGTGAATCTTTCTCTTTCTTCTTTTTTTGTCAACCTTCGGGGAAGGGAAATATTGGTGGTAGAAAGGGGGTAAAGAAAGTAGCTTGACACGTAACACGTGCAGTTTTGAGTCTTGGGGTGCGAAAAAACACCTCTCAGTCTCAACAGTCCGCCCACCTTTGACTACTATCTACCCTTCTTCATCTTCCTTCTGTTTAGTTTTGCTCATTAGGCACCTCTGCAGGTGACAATTGACTGTTTGGAATGCGTGATGTTTTATTATTGTATTTGTTACTACTACTTTGCCTCCTCCTGCTAGCTGCATACAAAGCACACGACAACAACAAAACACCTCGACTTTTTTTTGCAACCCTACCCGGAAAGGATATATTTTTTTTAATACTAGGGGAAAAGAGGTTTAAACGTGTGTTTTAATAGACCATATAGGGTCAGGTGCGATTTCATTTTTAAGGGTGCGATTAATCTTCTTTTGAAAAGTAAAAATGATTTATAAGTTTCGAATGTTAAAGAGTGACTATACAGCAGGAAACGTTGAGGTATTTTGAAAAGGAAAAAATGATGGTGATTTATAACTTTGAAGTACAAATATGTGTCGGTTGGAATAAAAAATTTTATTTTAGTTAAAAAATATACAGATTTTAAGTTTAATATATAAGTCCATATATTATATTTAATAATATGTATATATTATGCTTGTTTTTTTTTATATTGTATTTGTTTATACAATCTGTATTTTTGTACCTATGGAATGCATCGTTAAAAATAAATATGTCGGTATACCTAAATTCATACTAAACATATATTATTTTTTCA
>JAQIWH010000787.1:0-40511 GCA_034695005.1 Cryptops parisi | reverse complement strand
AAATACCAATATATACGTATGCAATAATATATGTACTGGATGTATGCTCGTCAAAAACGACGGTAGGAAATTGATTCAATATAACCATAATTCATTGAATTAAGTCATGCTGCCTCGCAACATTCGTTAGAGTTATTATTTTATGTTTATTTCATTTGTTACTGTTTATGTTTGTGTTGGTATGATAACACATTTATTATGTCATGGTTACGTTTCTTTTTAGTAGTCATAGAAACATTCTGGCACGGAATGAGGCACAGAGATAGATAGAGATAGACACTGGGCGTTTATATTATTTAGATCATACAAATATAGACAAATACTACTGTACTGTACATGAATTAAGACTATTGCGGTGCAGTCTTTCTCCAGACATAAACAACCAATTCATAACACCACTGTTAATAGATTTCCAGTTCCAACCTGTAGGGTATTATCGTTATATTAAAACGTGTCAGAATAACTTCTTTTTTTTTAAATTAAAAAATTTATTTTCCAGCAACCGAAGTCAACGAGTCTACTTACCAACCTAACAGTTCGTGAACGTGTTGAAAGCTTTTATGAAAGTCCATTCTGCGAAAACAGTCTTAAAGCTCATTGTGGCTAAGTTATCACGCACCCCTTCGAAGACAAGATGCATTAGGAATCCTCTATTATTAATTAGCGACGTTAAAATTTTATATCTTCAAAAAGGCATTAAAGAAAACGGCTGCTAGTGGAGATGGCACATAGCACATTTCAGAATTTCAAAATTCTCCTTTGTCGTTCTTTTGATCCTCTCGGTACCGTTCCCAAGAAACGAAATTAGTTGTAGTGGATGTGTATGGGGTTATAGTAGGACGTACATGTTGAAACACACACATCATAAATATTTTTCACGTAACCGTTAAAAAATTGGTGTCGTAAATTTTGCTTTTGAAATGGTGAAAAACAGTTCCTCGTTTCCTCTAAAGCGAGAGCTATAAACACACGTAGACACCACACTAATAGACCTTTATAAATAATTCTTTCCAAAATCAAACGATTTTTATTTCTACACCCGACAATTTATCAACGCGAGAGAGACTTCTCATTACACATCAAATTATGAAACAAAATGCCAGAAATAAAATTTAAATATTATTTAGAACGCTTACAGTACTTCTGTTCTCAAACACACACACACACACAAAACATATAAATAAAATAAAACACCATAAAACATAGAAATAAAATACATGAATAAGGTTTTAGAACCTAAGCTAAAGTATTCTCGCTTTTATCCGCGCGTTCTAATACATCATCGTTAGTGGGTTGGCACTAACAAAGGTGAATAAATCCTGTTTTGGGTTCCAGCATTTGGTAAGAAACGTCTGAGCGTAAAAGACAACAGTAGTAGCTCCTACCATAGTGGTGGTCGTCGTAGTCGTTGTTGTTGTTTTTTCTATTTTTTTTCTTTCTATTTTTTGTTTGGAAGGTAGTGGTGAAAGGAAAATGGAAAATGGATGGGAAACGGAGACGAGATTTATTCACCTGTTGTTCGCTCGAGAGAGTTCCAACCACTCATCGGGGAAATTAAAAGCTGCAAAAGAGAAAGAAACCATGTTCTCTTCCATCAATTTTTTAGCCCTTTTATTTCACCCTCTTTTATATTTTCAGCTTGATTAAAGTCACGAGATGATCTTTGATCGTTTCAACAAAAAGTAAAAAATCTTGAACCTCAAAAAATAAAAAAAAAAATAAAAAAAGATTGATGGAAAGAACTTTCATTTACTAGCGACAAGAAAAGAACGAGTTCGTGTAAAGTATACACGATGGAAAAACCTTTATACAGCTCTGACAGCTAAATTTCATAAACAATTATAAAATTAACTCGAAATTGACACAAAATATACAGTATATTAAATTTAACTATTCCAATACTAAAAGTATTAGAATTTTAGCCCCGTGCCATGCACGGTTTTAATTCAACAGGATTTGGATTTTTGAAGGTTTCGTTTTATTAAAATGTCGCTAGGTGTCACCGCTGCATTGACACGCGTTCCTGACCATCACAGAGGTGAATATAGACAGATAGAAAGAGCTGAAGACTTGGGCTGTTTTTTATAAGAATACTGTATACAAAAAATCTGTACCACGTTTCTAACAACAAAAATTAAAAACATTTCGTGACGTCAGCAGTCTGAAAATGACGTCACAAAACGGAAAAGATGTTTTTGCGGAAAATTTGAATTTACAGGTACTTGGAGTTTAACGAGAGCACCAACAAGCTTTACAGCTGTCATCTGGCCCTCAGACTTTATTGAAATCAGAAATACAGAAATGCTGATGATGAGGATGATAAAGATGAATCGGTGTTTTATAATTCAGGAGGAAACTAAAAACCCCCGAAAAAAATCTTATCCCCATGGTGTCAGATCCCAAACTGAATCCACATGGCAAGAGCGAAAGTCAATTTATATCTTTCGTCTACGTATATGAATATTTAAATATATTTTTACATTGAATAATTTGCTAGCCCTTTAAACGTTAATTATAAATTACGGTCCCACTGTCCCACTACACGGTGTCCGGAAATTATCTTTTCGACCGTAAGTAATTCAGTATTAAAGTTGTAAAAATGATTCTCGTCCACCCTATATCTCTAATCAATTATGGAAAGTGATTAAAAATAAGTTTGGATCCATTAACAATATTAAAAGTAAAACTTTACTCATAATTCGCACACTTTTAACCCCCCACTCCAACCCCAAAAAAAACAAGGGAATAAAAAAATGTTTTTAAGTAAATCAACAACACAATCCGGGCCTTTCATTATTATACAGTCGAATTTACGATGCCCAACTTAAAAGAAACGATAAAAATTATATGAATCTATAAAACTACGATTACCAAACTTACATTTATATTGATAAATATAAGAAGCCAAAACGACGTATAGCGACTTCTTCGAAAAAAGTGACAGTCAAGATAGAAATCTTTATTTAGCACCTTCTTATTTTTCTTCCTATTTTCTATTCACCACCATGCTTTTATTAACTCCTTTTCGGAGAAGCCGTGAAATTTTTAAGAATCTATAAAGTGGGAGCCTAAAGCAATTACAACCGACTTAAGAGAGAAGTTTGTGCTACTGAGGGTCGTAAAAATCTCCATCCAATTGACAACAACAACAACGACTTGTGTTGTCGTCTTCGACTTGAATTGACCTCTTTAACCCTAACTTAACCAACGTGGCAGCTTTTCCATCGAATTTAATTCCCATCGAAAAAGCGTTGCCAACTTTTCAAATTATACGAGGAATAAAATACGCTTAAAAAAAGTTCACTGATGAATGAAAAAAAAAAAGCGGAAAAGTTTATTAGCAAAGTGCTCCCGTTGTCAAAATAAGAAAAACTTGCAAGTGAGTTTTATGTTCGTTTTTTTATACTGGTATTGGAAGACGAAAAAAAAAACCCACCAGAAAGTAAAGTTAAAGATTAGAGAGCGATTTGGTGTAGGGATTATGGATTCGACAGTTGACAAGTTCTTAAGTCTTAGAGTGACGTGGATAAAAGAAAACTAGTATAGGTGGAGATGACTTAACGCTATCGATCTGTCACCCTGTAGGATCCATTTCCGGATTCCAAGTTGATGAGAATCGACTTAAGAACTCCAACAAATAAAATCGAACCCAACGTAATGAAAAAAAAAATCAATTTCACACTAGAACTAGAAACTGAAAACCATCTTTTACAAAACCTCATTTTTTTTAATAACATTTCACGAACAACGTTGGAAAAGTAACTTCTAAATTACGTTCCTGTCGTTTAAATGATATCATCAATACTTCGATAGATCGTTACTCGTAGGAGCGAATATTATTACATTGAGGTCACGCAAAGCGCCACCGAGGATGCCAATGAAAACGCGTCATTGAAACAGATGAGGGTTATATGACGTTATTAAATATTATAAAAGCCAAGTGTTTTTCCGTGTCTGAATGTTTCCATGACAACAGCTAAAAACAAGCGAAACCATAACAATAAATACAGTACCGTTATACCATAAATAAATAACGTAATATTCTTACCATACCAACACAAACATAAGCAGTAATGACTAATGAGATGAAGCAAACATAAAACATTAACCATCGAATGTTGCAAAGCAACATGAGATAAAACAATAAATGACTGAAAATCATGTTTTAAAAACATAACTGTGAAAATAAGTTAAATCAATGAATTATTATGAATTGAATGAATTGACTCCCGTGATGGTTGACGGGCTTATTATACAGCTTATTATTGAGAAATCACCATCACCATAAACTACGCATATGCATGTCTATTGTAACATTATTATCGCTGCAACGAGTAACAAGTATCTCGTTATTTAGTTCTAAATAACTCTCATATTACATAATTATTACAGCAATATTATTATAGCAAAATAACCAAAAGCGAAACAAGCCCACATAAATCTATGAAAATAATAATGCCAATTTATAACGTTTATAACTTCTTTTTTAAATTTCAAAAATTTGTTTTTTGAAAATATTTAGATAAAACAAAACAAAATAATATAAAACCTTATTCGATTTGTTCCGTTGTTACGTGTTTTGAATTTCAATTGAACTTCGATTTAAAAAAAAACCTCACATTTTTCATAATGACGTAAATTTCCTTCATTTTCTCTTTAATCTTTTAATTTATTTTTTTTGCCAGTCTCAATTGACTGAAAGTATGATACTGATCAGTAAACTTTAATAACATAGGGAGACTGTACAGTATAATGGACAACCCACATTGAAATTCGATCTCAGTACGAAAGGAACTAGGTCTAATGGATCGAAGCAACTGTTCCAATATCACACACAAACAACGGCATTATTTTTTTTGTTATTATTATTATCTTATCCTATTATACGCTTTTGTAAGAGTAAGGCATAAAAAATGCATGGGGGTAAACCAACGAGGGAATGGGCTATCATTAATGACCTGCCCAAACAACTTCAACAACATCCGCACGCAGCAGCGTGCGATAATTTATCATTCATTAAAACGTGTATAATTAATGGCAATGCACGTGGTGTTGTTGCAGCAGCAGCAGCCATTGTGTGTCTACCGAAGAAACATCGCCTTTCAAGAGAACGTGAGCTGTACACAACAAACCTCCTTAACATACAAAATACGAGCGAACCATTTGCAATGTAAACAAAAACCACCCATCGTCTAGTTGAGATGAAACGAAATTACATCCGTCATACCGACTGTCTATTAAGCCCTATTTCATTTTCCTTTCTAAACAAAACAAGACGAAGATGAGGATGATGACGATTACTCGTAAATTATTAAACCGACGAATTACGACTTCCATCTCGAAGCGCACCGGATAATATAATATTTAAAGCCCAACGAATTTATGCTCTCGTCGTTTTGCAAGTCTACAAATTAGGAAAAAAACGAAATAATAAAAAATAAAGTATATCGTCAATAAGTAAGTCACTGGTCAAGTTTTACGTCGAAACATCTACATAATTGGCAAGTTTCTGTGTGTGTGAGTCTGTCCGTCAGGTCAGACGAAATGCTCTGATAATACAAAATTGCTATACAACATTCTGCTGCGAATTTGTAGGTCAAGACAACTACCGGTACTATATTTTCAACTCTCAATGTCGTGTCAATTCCGAGATATGGACATTTGAAGCCCACATTTTGTCGTTGAGTTGTTATGTGGATGATTATTACATGAAGGTATTATAGTAGCCACTTATAACTAATGAAATAACTAAGTCAAGAAGCAACTTTATGCCACGAAAATTTGAATCTATCGTTATGAACACTCTGTCAAAAGTATTGTTTCAATAATAGCCCGTTTTCACGATTTCAAAACAAAGTAAAAAATCCACATGCATAGCACGGGTTTTACGAGTAGTTGATAATAAAGAAAACTTAGTGTTATAATAATTAAAAAAAACATTATAAAAAATCTAAGTTTTCATGAATATTACATATAAATTATTATAAAAGTTAGAAAGTAAAATTATAAATTAGTGCACTATGAAATTACATAAACGTCATTAAATATGAAAAATTACTCGCCAAGATACGTAGAAAACTGCCACGTTGAAATTGTAGGTTAAAAGTACAGAAAAAAAGAAGAAAAAACCCGTATGAGTGATGAAATGTCACACTTGTAAGATCAATTTCGGCAAAAAAAGGTCATTTTAGAGTGTCAAATCAAAGGTTGGAACTTTGATCCTTAAAGCCGACAGAAAATGTTCGACCCAAAAAGTTAAGATATTTTGGAGAAGTAAAGCTTCGCTGCAAAGCGCGCGAGCGCAAAGCACCGCCTTCAACAAGGTTCACACGCTTCACTGCACAACACAGCGTTATAGATTGCTCTGTCACTTGACTCGCTATGTACATAATATAACCTTAGATCATAATATAACTTTTTTTTCGAACTATATGTGAAGCAAACCAAACATTGGAACAATCCCATATAAAAAAATTACATTTTCCACAATCATTGCCAAGTACACTAAAAACTGGGTTATCCGAAATTACGGTTTCAGGTAGACTATGTCATTTCAATATAAAAATCGATACATTATCGAAATATCATTGACATTATCGATAACTACAGATAATTTATCAAAAAAATGATTGTAAGTTAATATGAATATTGTTCATGTACTGTACATGTTCATTAAATGCTCACATTTCATAACTTGCACAATGTTGTTGGTTTGCTGTTAATACCAAAGCGAGCGTATACCGTACATTGAAATTACGGATTGTCGGAGTTTCGTTTTAAAAAAATTTCGTCTATCTGAAATAGGTTTGGTCCTATCACATTCGGATAACCGAGTTTGTAGTGTATTTGTATTCTTTCCACACAGTAAGGAAAACGATTTCAACAACCATTTTAACCAACTCCAAAGAAAACAAGTGCATACAAACGAATAATAAACAACATATTAAAGCACCTTAATTCCTAACACCTACAAAGCCAATGAATCCCTAAGCTTCGAAATCCCGCTGGGTTAATTTCCCACACCTTCCAGCAGTTCTTTTGAAAAAACAAAACAAGACATCTCTTGTACAGTATTCAACATCAACCCCTTTAATAGCGTCATTCGCTGTATATCCACAGTGAATATACTGTAAGTTATAACTAAAATAAACTATTTAACTATATATACCTAAACTTAGATTTCATTTATTAATTAACACAATGTAATTATTACATTAAGTTTTAAGTAAGGTCAAACCCTCGTCTGTGTATTATGTTTAAGGACTTTTTCATACACGCCTATCATCTTGTTTTTTGTATTGTCTGTCCAATGTTCGTTTAGAATGCAATAAACTTCATTATTATCTATATACAGAAGTATACTATTACTATATATAGCCTACAATTGTGTGTATATGCATGCATGTACAGTATATATATAATTATCTAGTTAATTCACAAATGCCCTTGAAGACCTTTCTTTCATCCTGAACACCATTTCGTGAAACCGAATGCCCAGAGGCCAATAAAGGTTTAATTAATCATCTCATCGATGAAATTCAGCTTGCCAAAAGAGAAGAGACTCTTCAACCAAGAAGACGAGAAGAGTGTAATACAAAGAGGGTTGTTGGACCAACGGTTGCTTTGAGACACCATGCATCCGTGCATAACCCCTCCCTCCCTCCCACCCGAAACACAACACTCGTTAAATCCACTTAGTGGCAAACGCCAAAGATCAAAGGTCAAGCTTCATTGGTCCACCAGATGTCCAAGTCATCATCATTTGAGCGAGTTTTTAATTTAAACTTCCCCCTCTCCAAGTGCTAGTGTAAATGCTTTTACGACTCTACCACACGTGAATATTTGATAAAGAAGTCATTATTGAATAAGACCATAAAAAGTAACATTGTAAACAAGCGCTCGATGCAACTTTAATATTTTTCTTTAAGACGAAGATCTTAAAAAACCAGATAAAGTTGGCACACGCAAGGTTTGTTTTTTACTTACATGCTATATTTGATTATTCTCGGGAGAATAATTTCAAGAATGGAAGTCGATACGATAAAACAAATGTGGCAATCTAATGAAATTTCGCTTTAGCGTTCTCGTCATTTCAAAAAAAAAAAAGAACCTAGGATAATTGATGTCACTCTAACCTGACGATTTTCCATTTTTAATCAAATTAAACGTCACACAGTCGGAAGCTAAATTAATAATTAAAAAAGAAATAAAGAAAAAAAAAGGAAAATGATTTTGATTCTTCTCTCGTCTCATCGATAACGATATCAAGAAAGCCCAAAGAAAACGAAAAGTTCGCAACTAAAGAGAGAGGAAGAAAAAAAGCGATACGTGAAAAGAAAATAGAAAAACTGAGAACTCGTCAAAGTTTTAAAAGATCAAAAGTTCAGTTCCCAGAGTTCTGGACTGAAATTTTGTTGCCAATCTTAAATTTCCTTTTCTCTTTTTTTTTTTTTTGTAACGGAACCAAGATATAAGGTTTACGTCAATGGTAAACAAACTCCACAAATTTAAGATGAATGAAAAAAAAACTCAAGATATTTCGAGTCAATAACTGAAAATAAAAACTACGCAATAAAAATAATATGTACTATAGCATTGATATCATTTTTATTTATTTACGCATATATCTTTTAATACTGTAAATAATATACGCAGTGATGGGCACTAACTACTTTTTAAAGTAATTCAACTAACTCACAACTACCAACCAATACTAAATAAAGTAATTTTAACTACTAGTTAAGTACAATTTTGTAAAAGTCATAACAATTACTTTTCTAACTCACATTCAATTAAAGTTATTTAGTCACATTTTTTATTTGTTGATACAAGATCCATTTTCTCCAAATTAAAAATACTACGGGTGGATCATCATACAGTACATAGTTTTTCAGCTGTGTGTATACTGCTCTTCATAACAGATTAAAATTTTAAATACACTAAAGACTTCAATAAACAGATTAAATTTCTTTTTTTTTATAACAATTCTAGTACCCGTCACTGATAATGACACACATAGTAGGAAATGCTTTTCTCAACGCATGATGATCTTTGGACCACCCCGTCTAACAGATCTCTATTTTTACTCATATACAACACCACTGTCATATTCGGTATTCTTAAAATCACATCTCACAACTCAAGGTCGAGGTGGCAGATGATAAAAAAAATGATATACAACGTTCACATATTCATTCGTTCAGACGACACAGCTGTTTTTATTTCCTTAAAAAAAGATGACATCCGATCCCTTTTGAAATTTTTATTTTCAACTTTTAAAAACAGATAAAAATTTATTTCTAAAAATATACAAACGTTGTAGTCACTTTAAACTTCTCGGAATCCCTTCACTTTAAGCACATTAGTCATCATCATTTAAAACTAATAATCAACGGTTCAAATTATTGAAACTAAAAGTATCACCTGCTTATAGAGACGACGACTAGCGACACGAGTTGGATCTTCATTGAAGAGAGCTTTGCCCATGATGATGATGTTTCCGACAGCGACTTTAATTATGCGATCTCTCATCATTATTATTCGAGTCATTGAACAGACATTTGTATCGCTAATTATTAACATTTCGAGGAATGGCTGGTTACCAACATTCTTAAAGATTCGATGAAGGTTTCGAAAAGCCAATGAAAAGAGATTAGTAAGCGACCTGCAATTAGGGTTTGAAGCACTTTAGGCTTTGATTTCGAGTGATGGATGAATCGAAAATTGTGGTTCGGTTTTAATTAAAATACCCACCTACAAAGCACGTGGTGTAATTAGCTGTGATTCATAATAGTGTTTCATCTCGACCTTATTCAATCACGCTACCAATCACGAATTTCCAGACAAAAAATCGAAATAATGATCAAGATTATCTCTTATTAGATGATAGAAAAAAACTGCCAGGAATAAACAACCTATTCCGTCTTCCTGGACCATTCTTATGACTGTTTTTTATTGAAGGAAAAAAAAAACGAAAGTCAACACGGAATTTTATTTTCCCAGAGGTTCCGTAGAGTAAACATTGTATAAATTTACGGAACAAAAACAAATTATTACTCGACCACCTCGAGCCATTTTAAATTTTAAACGTTGTCTCGAAACAAAACCTTACGCGAATTCAAATTTTAATTGTGTGTGGTTATTTGTGAAAACCTCGTGTTAATTATTCCCGCAAGAAAACTCACCTCTTACTACTATTCCAAATAAAATTACCCATAATTCATTTTTAGCAATACATTTTTAATCTACCATAGTTATCATTTCACATAAAATTATGTTTTCACAAAAATGTAATAAAGAGTTTCCATTTAATTTTGTTTATATTTATTTTTTTTTTAATTCTTCATAGAATCATTTGTATTTTTTGTTTAAGTATTGCTTTGCATCTTGAACTAGAGCCAATTCAATTGAAAAACTGATGAAAACAATTGAATCGCCATAAACCAAAGAGAACTAAAGCCTTGTCTACACGTAACCTTTCGTCGTCAGTTCTGCATTATCATGCCAGATTGCACAGATAAAACGGTACGTGTGGACGCAAGATTGACGAATTGCATGAACTGATTAAACAGTGTGGACGCGGTTTTTGCTTCGGTCTTATCTGTCAAACTAGTCTCTTCATGCCAGACTAACAAAATATTACGTGTAGACCAAACTTAAGCACAAAAAACAATAACTACATTTGGTTTTATATATGGTTTCACATAAACATGAGGTCGAATACTCTTCCGATCAGTTCGTTTTGCCGTGCATTCTGTCTGATTGATCCAGCAATATAGTTTACTCGGGATGACTGGATCATGAGATTCATGACTTAGTGACCCCATTTCATGCATTAACTCAAAAAAACTAAAAAGTGAGTTAGTTGACCATGGATTAACACAATCCAATTTAAATCTATCTTTTTCCATATTTCATACGACTCAAGAGGTTATCTTCAAATAGCTTGTCATTTATTTCGTGTGACTTCATTTCTTTAAGGAAAGTATTAAAGTTTTAGAACCGAACGAATTTTTATAAAGCCAGAATGTCATTTGGTCACATTTTCCAAACCGGTGTGTCAAACGTTGACTTTCCTGTTCAGCACGTTTTATTTGGTTTTAGCTTACTTTGAACTTTTCACTTATACTCGCGGCACCACCGAAGGTTAACTCAAGAACGACACATGGCATTAAGAAAGTCATCGACAATAAATGCGTTCCAGCCAATGTAGCTCAGCAAACAATGTCAACATAATGTTGTCAAATAAGTAAAGTGACTCATCCTATAATGTGACTGTTCTAATTTTATATCGGAAATTTAATTCGAAACCATCCCTAGGGTACCCTGAAAAAAAAAACTGGTCACCCTACGACACGAGACTTCAATTCCGCGTCCATTTAAGCGCTAGTTTTTTGTAATTCCCAAGAAATTGCACCAATGTTTAGGTTTAGAGCCAATGCAGTCGAAAGAAGTTGTCATCTCGTCAGGGAAGAGAAAATCACATTACGTCAACAAGGGGTAAGAAGAAAAAGAAAAACGAGGGTGACAAGAAAGGGCGTGCTAATCGAATTACAGACTCATCTTTTCTTCACATATCTCTCTACCTTGGTGGGCCTCGGGAGCCCCCAACGACGTCTCAATTTAATTTGATGTGCCCATGTATGTTTGTTTTGCGCCACAATGAGTAGTGGTACGAGGCCATTAGCAAAGACCATCAAACGACGAAGACGAAAAGGAAAAAAAAAAAAAAGAAAATGTTCACGACCTCAAGAAGACTTCCAATCTTTCCAATAGACGGTTCCCCAAACTGCTGACTCTTAACATTATACGACCAGCGTAATGAATTCCAATGTTTACAAACGACTCCAGAATGTCAGCCAACAGCAGTTATAGTTGTAAAAGTTGACATGACGATATTAAACTCACACTCGAGCCAATCGCTGACCCCCGTTGCTGCTTTATTTCGAAATGTTCCAAGAACAACATTTCAAACTGATCTCCTATCCCTTAATCTTAAGCCTAATTGGAAATCCAAAAGCAATTCCTCTTGAAAAATTAAGTTAGTCGAGGAAGACGAGAAAGAGTTCAATTGTAGTTGAGGGAACGAAGAAAACAATAGTGAAGTGCCTCCTACAGTATTATCAAACTGAACGTGACTACATCTACAGGTAATTCTCGTTACAACGGTTTCGATGAAAAAAAATGCAGTATTAATTAAGGATGAATCGCGTTAAACGAGGTAGGAAAATAAATCTTAACTGTGCAAGAAATTTGTTGTGATAGCTCTACAATTTGTATATGTTGCTGAAGTAAATTTAGATTAATCTTCAGCCATGCTCATTAATCAGTGTTCATTAACACGTCATTAGACATCGGCAAAATGACTTTTTGTCGAATAGCGTTATAAAGAATGAAGACGTATTGTTTTATTTAAAAATCAACAAAAAACTCTTCAGATAAAAAAAAAAAAATAAGACTACAGCGATTTTAAATGTCACGAGAACTCGTTTATAAAAATAAAGATTATACAAAGGAAAAACTCCACGGAGAAAATTTACAATCACATTTTGTATTGAATAAACGTTTTCTTTAGATTCCGCACTAAAACAGTTTTTCAGTTAAATTGACAGCTCCTCCTAAGGATGGCATTTTTTTTTTAACTATCTCGTCACAAAAAAAAAATATCTTAATTGACAGCAGTTTCTTTGAAGCTTGTATTATTTACAGCCATCTTTTCATTCCCTGGCAACAAAGATGATCTTGGTTGCTCGTCATCAACGACGACGTTGGCGCAAACCGAGAACAAGTTCTATTCATCGTGTAATCCGGACTTTGGAACATGTAGTAACACCACCAACAAAATTCCCTCGCTACTTAATAGGATTGCTACCAAGGACGGTTTGGCAACCATCTTTTGCCATGCTTTAAAAGGATTCGATTAAACCAAACGCTACTCGAGAGCTTTAGCAAACTCTGTGTGAAGAGGATGGATTAGGACCTACACAAAAACACCATTCAACCTGAAAGATACAAGTACACCCCCTCCCCCACGTAGGTCGATAATACAACCGAAATTACAATGCATTTCATTGTCTACAAACATAACCGCATAATCCACGCTACCCACTCACTAGACAACGACATTCAAATATTTTGTTGTGTTATACAGAATACAGGGTCAGTCAAAAAGATGTTAGTACGGTACTTATATGGGATTGGTATGCTGGTGTCGTGCCCTTAAGACGGTAACATCTTTTTGACTTACCCTGTATTTTGTTACTTAAGCACTGGTGTTGCATGTACTGGTATTGTATAGTAATTAAGCATTGGTATTGCAAGACAGTTTATCAATGTTTACACATTCAAGGAATTGCGACATTTGTCTCTCCATCTCTTGTCTCGTTTACAAAAATCAACAAAATCCACATAATATTGTTTATTTTAATGCAGTTCACAAAACGTCAGACATGTTCGACCCATGAAATTCCTCATAATCAGTAGCTCCATTTAAAAATAGCCTTGTCTGTGTTCCAACCATTTTTGCGTTAAATTATTTACACCTCAAACTATTTACTAACAATATGTGCACCACATGACAAACGTAGTATGTTTCAATGCAGTTTAATATGTATACGATAAGTGATGTGATGTACATGTTGTTAATATAAGTTTGCTAGGAAAATGTAAATATTTTAACAAAAAAACAAAAGGTGAAAACAGACCTATATGTTACAAATATTACTTGGATAGATCTTCAAATGTAAATTAAGTTAAATTGTTCATGTTTTACCATCGTCACCTTAAGATGGTTAGTATTAAAGCGATACAATTTGTAAATAAACTCACTGTTCAGCAAAATGCAGCAAAACAGGACTGTCGTCGTCGTCAATGTCGGCCAAGTCGAGTAGATTGTGTTTGTACAAAGAATAAGATGAACTTCTTTGGGCCATAGGATAAACAGCTCGTTTACTTGTCCAGTAAGCAAGAGGCCATATATCCAACGGAAGGTCCAGACAGCCCATGGCTCGAGACATTCAACAGGTAGCACGAACTTGTAAATGATGAAAGTGAAAAGGAAGAGGATGGAACGAACTTTTTAACAGTTCCATTCGGTTTTGTTTTTCCTTTCTGTCGTAATGTTCACATGTTTTGCATGTTAGAGGATATTGTTAAGAAAGATTCCTCAACTGAATGAACGAGTCGAATATTCAGTGAACCCCAATTTGAATATGAAAAACCGAATTACCATTTCACAATTCCAAAACAAAACACAAAAATTACATTCCGGTAAAATGATTCCCCTCCAAAGGGAGATGAAAAATCTTTTGGACACTTCGATGAAAATTGCGTCATTTTTTTTTCTCCCAAATAAATCGAATAGAAAAATGATCCACGTTGATTAACAATTCAGAAAATAAATATTAAGATATAATTTTTCTTTGATTCTTCAAAAGAGCAGGAAGTGCATTCGAAATTCAACTCGTGTGACGTGGATTGTTTTTCCATAACAAGAGGCTGAATTACGTCGACGGATGTTTTTGCACTGTCAACAAAATCATTGTTCGGCGCACCAACGTTTCTCGTTTTCTAATAGGTCCAAAAACGAAAGATGAAATCCATATTTCACCAACCGTTGAATCCATCTTCACATTTTACATTTACATTCGTTATTCCGGCGGTCTTTTTTTAAAAAGAAAAAAACGTTCAATCACTTTTCACGAAAAAAAAAGCAAAACACTCACACGATCAACATAACAACCGATCCATCCAATTTTACCAAACGAACAGTCAGGGACATTAAAGAAATCGACATGTTGAAAGAAATTGAAGAAAAGAAAAAAGGAAAACATGCTCGCGAGAGACTCTCTCATTAGTCTGCACTTGCAAAATTCTGGTAAACATTTTAGACTGTCAGCCTATTGAGCCAACCCTACGTCATACACGCACTGGGGAAATAGAACCCACTTCCAGGAAGTTGACAAGGCTGAAGCACTACTGCTAGCAAGCCAACCGACGTTTGGCTCATCTAGTATTTATAACTCATTCTATATTTATTCCCGTCCATAAGTCATTGTGGCTCATTCTACCAAAGAAAAAAATGTATAAACAAAAAAAGAAAAGAGAAAGTACCGAAAAAAAAACTCGTTGAAAACGTACTAGTTTAGGGGGAAAAGCGACGCTTTTCTACTCACAGTACGATCGTCTGCTTACTGAAGAGTGAAACAGATGCCTAATGATAAACAGAATCTCTGCTGCACTTTATCATCGTCATCGTTTCATCTTTAAATCTTTTGCTTTCCAAAACAAACCTACAGAAGAAATGAAAACAGATACGAAATCCAAATTTTTTTTTCTCTAAATATAATTTCAAACCCATCCCACATTTTCCATTCCTTTTGTTCTCACCTAAATGCAATTCCAAAATCGTTGAAAACAATCCAATGGCTTAGACTCAGTGCAATATAGGTTTCTTGTGTTCCAATTCCAAATTTTTTCGTGTTTTTTATTTTTCGTTTGATTCGTTCAGCAAAACCACTCAACATCATTGTGTTTATTTAGTTCCAAAGCACAAAGAGTCTATTTTTGCAGCGTCTAGCGTATCCGTCATGTGGATGAAAACATTTCCCGTCTTCAAAAGAATTGAAATTAATGGGCAACGATAATGCTTTTTTCCCAAAGACGGAAACAATAAAACAAGGTGGCTTCAAAAAAAATCCTTTATCTCGTAATAGTTAGGTTTTGCAATGTAACCCATGTCGTGGTGTATGTCCTCAACCGTTTACAAATCGTCAACGATCTATTCCTTTTTATAAATAAAACACTCCAAGCATTAAAACTATACCAATGTCCCAGATGTTTTCAATTATCACCATTTGTTTTCTTTCGAAAGACACTGGACTTTACAGAAAGAGCAAAAAAATAAAAAATAAACTGAAACCACGCGGAAAAAAAACCCAACAAATTCCATCATTTAGGTATCGATATTCAATATCGACAACAGATAGGTTGGTCATTTCGAAAGGTGAAAAGCCTCCATAAAACACCGGATGTAACTGAGCCTGTTGGTCGAGAGAATGAGCACGAGCAATAGAACCTTCACAAATTCACATATTTCGATATTACCTAAGCAAATGTTCACCATAAAAAGGTTTTGGCGAATAAAACCAGAATAGCACACAATAGAAGAAAAAACAATAGAAAAACTATCCATAGAGAAATCCAGAAGAAAGAGTTACGAGCAAAATCCTCCCACCCAAATATTCTAAATTCGGAATGTTCGAGTATACTGTATTCCGATAATGAAATTCCACAACAATGAAAAACCAACGCATTCCTAAAAATCAATTTTGAAATCCATAACTACAACGCAAAACCAGAATACTGCGGCAATATTAAGCCTAACCTTATCTGATTTTAACTGGCAAACCTAATTTAATCAGTATTTTCACCTGTCAAAAAGTTTGTGTGTTTCTGACATTAGGGATTGTACACTTCAAATGACATTTCCAATGTCAAATTTTGACCTAATTCCAAAAATAACAGCAACAAAAAATAATAAACCATACTTCCGCGATTCCGGAAACAAATTCTATCCTATCAAACAACCGATATACAATTGATTTTCAAAACGATTTGGGAGTAGCACGAGACTTCCAATCACTTTCGACGACGACACGAGGGAATTTTTGTTGCATTAACGACAATACGCAGTTCATCGCGACGAGTCCATCAAAGACACATAAGCGGTGATGGATGATCTTGACACTCTGGCACCTGAGCCGAGAGAACAGATAAATAGAATGCTATGGGAAGCATGAGACATTGAAGTGTTTAAAGGCTGGAATGAAGCCAACCGGAGGTGGAAAGTACCAAAGAGTTATTTTGGCTTTTCTGTCAACGCCCACGGTGCCAGTCCGCAGCGAGAAAATAGAAATCGGTTGCATCAACAACAGTCTTTACTTTGCATGTCGACTCGTAAACAAACACTAACTATCTTTTTCCCCCCTTCCTAATCGATGGTCCTAATGAGGGATGTAACCTTTTACAAAGCTGGCAATAAGGGTTGTTTGTTGCCGAACACACAACAACTTTGATTACACATAATCTCAACCCAGCCTACAAGATTAAACATAATGTTGAGTGTCTTCGAATTGGTCTATTAAAACAGCAACAACAAAACCGTATTGTAACGTGATTCTTCTTCCAATTTTCATCCACTGCCATTAGTTTCGAATTACGGAACTTCATAACTGTAACATGATTATCGTAACATCAACTACTTCATTTAACACTCCACAATAGCTACTAAGTATAAATTACTACTGTGAAACGGTTCTCGAATTCTTAACCAACGTCTAAACCATCTGTTAAACAATGATGAATGCGAGTTCATCTGGTTACACTACCCATTTGAGTAACAAAAACGCTGATGTCGATTTTAACGTAGTAACTCTTGTCCTAATGAGCATTAGAACAGCTACACGGTATTCAAATTAACATTAACATAACTGCTGACAGACAAAAAGCGCTTATAAATATAATTAATTTCAAGTTACAAACTTGAATATATTTCACCTCGAGGAATGCATTTCAACTCGTGTGATTCTTTTTGCATTATACAGAGGATATCCATTTCAGTAAAATAGAACGAAATTTGTAAAAACTCTTGTGTATTGATATCTAGTATGAGTTATATTACATGTAACAATGTCTAAATAATTTCATAGTTGAAGGGCCTTGTGTAAAAGGGTATTGAGTAACATTTTTGTCATAAATGACTTAAAAGCATTTTCGAATGTGTTAGGTGCAGTTCAGCCTTCCTAACACATAATTTTGAGCAAAACAACACTATGTGCAAAGATATTCCTCCCCATCAAAGTTCGGAAGATTCCTTTTAACTGTTATAGTGACAAATGTACTGTCACTTGTATACATTTTGAAAGAACACTATTAGCTCATTTACTCCATCGGAATGTATAATCCTTTGTTCATTTGTCCCAATGGGACGTTAGATTGTTAAATAAAAAAAATAAAAAATAAATATTAGTGCAAGAAGTGCGAAGTGGCCCATAGACAACAAAGCAAGTTGAGATCATTAAACGTGATTTACTCGAAATTGTAAAAATGTTACTTGCAACCATTTTACACCAGGCCTTTCAATATTATTAAGAAATAATAAATTTCACGCTTTTTAAAATTGTGGTGGATTGGACGTGGAAGACTTCCACCTTTACCTACGCGTTTTCCGGATTCGACACCAATGTATTTATTTTCATAAAATTTCATTAAAAAAAAAAGGATTATCACCAAAATATCAATAGTTTGGCTGAACATAACGATTACGATGGCAGTGCAGGATATAACTCTGAAATGCTTCAAACTGTTTTGCAATGCTAAGGTTACATTTGAACTTTCAGGGGTAGACTGAAAACATGATAGGAGTTTTCAATACCGTTTTGACTTTTATGATTATAAATCTATTTGTCTTTGTACCTAGTGTAAAAGGGTGTTAAATAACATTTTTACAGTTTTGAGGAAAACGCGTCTAAAGATCTGAACTTGCCTTGTAGATGGGCCATTTCCATTCGAAAATGCTTCTAAGTCATTTTTAACAAAAATGTTACTTAACACCCTTTTACACCAGGCCGTTCAATTAAGTAATAACTTTGAAATTATGTCAGTTATTAATAGATAGTCCAATTTCATAGAAATAGATAGCTAAATCTGGGACACCTGTATTTTGAACTGTTGTTACCAAAAGCAAAGATACCAAGCTATACCGAACCATTCAAAATTCGTCGAGTAATTCCTGAACACTAAAATTCAATCTACAAATAACCTGTTTCTGGATATTCTTTACCAATCTAAGTATATCAAAAGCAGACATTAGTTTACAAAATACTAAAACAAAAAACTTGCTTACTGGGAGTTGAGAAACTTGTGGCCGAGACGTGGTGAACGGAAGTGACTTGCAACCACTTTTGTGCAAAAATTGACTTTTTGCTTCACCCCATCCAAGTCCTTAGGCCAGACAGGGGCCCCATCAGGCCATGTCACTAAATAGGGACCACAAGGATCTCCTGGCAGAAGAGGTGCAGCTAAAGGCGAGAGCATCCGGATGCACACACAGTTTCAAGACGGACACTGAGTGAAGAACAACAGCACTCAAAAACAGCATTGTCCACAAACTCGAAGGGCTCAGATGGCTTTCGTCTTCTTTCGACTCACATCACGTGAATGAGCGAGGAAAAAAAAAACAACATTGAGAGACCAAGAGCCAAAGTTTTGGCATCAGGAAGGTCGATTTATTTCGAGACAACGAGCGAAATGGCAAAGAAACATCCCGACACAAGTCACCTCGAATCGCTTTCACGGCCGACACGTCCCATCTCGTGAGGTAAAGTTTCAGCAGTGCTGATTAGATAGTTTCCAGATGTATTCTACCCCCTCCTCCTCTTGCCACATAAATTGTACATAATAATAATACACTGAGACGTTTTTCACTTATGCGATAAACTTTGCCTATCCTGTTCCTGGTTTCCGAGAACATATAAACCTGCCAACTAACTCAAAAAAAAATGATAATCCTCACCAATACAGTAAGATCTCGCTCATACGGCGAATTATAAATCCTGTCCAAAACCGAAAAGTGAAGCATATATTTTTTCCATTTGCAAATGCATTTAAGTTAAACATATTATGCTCATATAATTTAATTAAATGCACAATACAAATATGCAAAAAAAAAAAGCGATACGTAAGAACTAAATATGCAACACAGAGGATGTCATGCAAAAAACCGCCGAAAGGGTGGAACAAACGCTAAACATAAAAATAAACATGAAAACCGCCGTATTTGCGAAATGCCAAAAAAGCAACACATCATAAAGTATGTTGTAGTTAATTTTCGAACCTTTTTAAACTAAATCACACAAATCTGTTTTCATTGTTAATTATTAAATAAATTAAAACTAACAAACTCGTTTAAAAATCACTATTTTTCCACTGGATTTCATGGAGCTAAAAAAAGGTACAAAAGAGTGTTGCTGTTTTTATCTATGCTGTATCTGATGCATACCACATTTACGTTAGTATGTCTTAAAAAAAAAAAAATGACCTGTTTCGATTCGTTCCAGAACATAAAACTGAAGAAACCTAGGCTCAAATTCTTTCGAAACCTTGACCCTCTGACAAAAAATAGTGTTGCGAAAATATTCTACTTTTACATCCCAACAAAATACGAGTGATGACAGTAGTGTTGCAACTTGTCAAAGTGATTACCAGTAAACCAGAAACAGAGTTCTTAACACTTCCGAAATGAAATTTAAAAAGACGAATATAAAAGTATCAAACCATAATCTTACATCAATACGAAATTTTTAGCAATTCACGTGAATGCTAATTATTTATGAAAACTGTGTCATGTTAATATCACAGTCTAACAATTCACAATTTATTTAGTGCATTTGCATATAATAAAACAAATTTTTAAACAAACAAACAATAAAATTCTTGAAATATCGTTTCTTATTCGTAGGTTTGTATTTGTAATAGGCCTACATTTTTACTATTATTTGTAAGGCATCTTGAGTGATAAAGAAATTGGTAAAGAAAATCGATTGAGGAAAAAATTCGCAATATTTCCAATAATATTGGTTCGTAATAGCCGGACCACAACATGAAAATAAAAACTTTCTATTTAATTATGAAGTATTATAGCAGAAAATTATATTTCAAAAACTGATGCTGATAGCTTTCAGCAGTGTTGTTGCCAAGTGATGTAGGAAATTGTCACCAGGGGGATGAATGTCTGGATGATCCAGAAGCTGGGCACGTGGAAATTGATCCAAACAGCAGTATCCCAAACACAAACACTCCCACATTTAAAAGCAGAACAAATAGTAATTTACATTTTTACAACACTTTCCGAACCATTAAGTGACACAATAAAAAACTTGGACAACATTGACCAGATTTGGAAACAAGAAAAACATCAATAAAAATTCGCTACCCATTCGCTGTAATGATGTATTGCAGCAGTCGATAATATGATATTCAAGACGGAGCATGTTGACATAATTTATAAATACACGACAATACCATTGCCACAGTATAGATTCGATTCAACATGTCTGGTGCAAAATGTAGTTTAAAATGAAAAAAATGTCCTACCTATACGAAGGCCGTCCTCGAGTTGGAGGAAGCTGCAACAGGCGCTCTGGAAGCACAGAAAAAGCACCAACGCCATCGATGTTGTCAAAATCTTCAACTTCATCCACTTCGATGACTGGTGTGACATCACTCGTAGCCATAATACATGCAGTACAAAAATAGAGTGCTGTGGAAACAAGGACACCTATGTCAAATTCTAGATAAGCTCCAACATATGCCACTTTAAAAGCATAAATTTGTAATAGCGGTCTTAAACAACAACGCCTCGCACATTAGAATCCACTTAAACTGAGAAACATGCATTTAAACAAATGCACAAACTAATTTACATGCAGTAAATAATGTACAATTTAAATAAGCAACGAGCGTTCTAGCAGTTTGAAACGTGTCAGTTGTGTGACATGTTTGATATAGTTGGCAGTACACAATATTTATTACCTGTTGCAGCTGCCAGTTGAAAACAATGTGAATATACATTCACAAATGTGGTGCATAATAACGTTGCTTCATTTTTTGGTCCCTGAAATTGACATCAAAAAAGAACAAACATTACTTAAGTTATTCGTGGTACAAAAAGAATCACAACCATTACTCCTAAGTTATAAAAGTGATTCCGTAGCTGATAAAACAACCTTGGGTGGCAAGTGGTACGAAATGACAATTTTCCATTCACACGTCAATGTCAACTAAACAAACTGTTTAAATATTAAGGCAACTGCCAATGAACGCTATGTCAAATCAAGTTGACAAATTACACTATATTCTGCAACTGAAAAAAATCGTTTGACAGACCTTTATATATTATTCCACATACAAGAAATTACATGACATGAATTTAGTATTCATATTTAGTATACCTGAATATTTATTGTGGCTTATAATGTCAAGAGAATTAATATTTCACAACATAGGAGGGTGAATGTTGCACATTCCATTCAACTGCCACCTGCTCACCAAAGATTCTTCAAATTTGCGTATAGACATCAAGAATTCAACGACAACTTTTTTCCACGATAGAATGAGCTAAAGTGTAATCGAAATTGTTTCTTCTATAATGTTCGAGGATAAAAGCGATCAAAGTATTCAACGTGTTAACTTGGAAGTTTTCACTTCCACGTAATTGTCACCGCTGTACGACGACACACGAGTATACACACCAATACACAATTAATCGTCGATTCGGAGACAGATACAAAATAGCTGTCGTTCTGCGGTCTCTTTTATTTAATGGAATTAGCCTAATATTTTAGTTTTTATCATAAACTAAGGTGACAATTTTTTTTCTTTCGATTTTCATCTCATTTTTCTCACCTGTTTTCGCCGCCATACTTGACGAGAGGTAAACTTGCTTGGCCACCTGCTAAGAATTCTGGGAACCAGTGGTTGTTATGACCATAAATAGAAACTACATTGAAAACGAAACCGAGAAAATAAATTAATAATTTGTATCAACTACAACCGATAAAATAAATAAACGTTTTATTAAATTATTAAAATTAAACGCACAATTATTATATTACGCTTTATACTTTTTTAAACAAATAATTAACTTTGGTTTTAAAACCTGTTAACTTATCTGCAGGTTATAAGTACTTATGTAGTTGCGGCTATAGAAAGTTTAAATCTTGTTGAGCATTGATTAGTCAAAATCATACACCGAGTGCAGTTATTAAGAGTTTACATTTTATTTAGTAAAAACACCGCGACGCGTTTTGGATATGGCCATGGCCATTCATTCTGACACACTGAAACACTGACTTAAAAAAGTATTGAAGTTATTACGAGAAACAAATCATGGTTCGAACGTAAGGTATAATAAATTCAACAAGTTTGAGACTCAAAAAACTGTTTTCCACTTCCACCCCGCATCCAGTACTCAAGATTAACACAGTGGCACCTTCTGATGTATCGTACTGAGCAAGAATAATACCTGTATAAAAACTTTGTTGGAATCATTATTATTTATTTATTTATTTATTTATTTTAATTGACTCGGTCATGGTGACCATATATTTTATTGCCCATTTAGGTGACCATTAATTTACCTTAATGATAGAGTAAACATAAATTTTCCCGTTTTGCTTCCCTCCCATAAGCTTTAAAAAATTATTTGCAAAACATGCGTTGTTGATCAGTGTAACTTGTTTCATGTACTGTAGTAAACAAACAGTACAACTTAATAACAGTACATCACTTCTCTGATATAACGCATGGGATGGAAGATGAGTTGTGACCTGTGTTTTAAATACACCACTATGCTATAACCAATATCATTTTATTATGGTGTGCAACAACATTGACAAGGTATAAACGACAATGTTATATCTGGGAAGCAAAGTATTGATCAATTTTCAAAGTTGGTAGTACAAATACAGTAGTTGCTCTAATTCGACATAGCCTATATCGGACAAGCGCGGGTGTCTGATTACTGGATTTTGAAAACAGGCCACTGTTTATTAATACACCAACTTAACAAAACTAACCACACACAATACAGGGTACTGTACAAAGTACCAAAACAAAAAGAAAAACATATGTACAGCAGTTATTTAAATTAATCTTCAATATCATTACATTGCACACAAAATTAGTCGATTTTTTTTGGTGGTGTTTTTTTCGCGTTTAAAGACAGTTTTTTGTACCTACCTGCTACCTGCCGAATGTCGGATTACTGGACGTGTCGGACTAGAGCGACTCTACTGTATATAAGATCTATACGACTTAGGTGTTTACAAAGTAGTTAGAGGTTCTAAAACTATAAATCATACTAAGAAATCAAACAGTTTGTGTGTATTATTTTATTAATTTTATTTATTTTTTTATACAGGAGAACGTAGATGATACGGAGGAAGATGATGACTGCAGCTGCTACACATCAAATGGTGATGCAGCGACACATGTTGTCGCAAGCTTATGTGTGTCAGTTTTGTCAACTGCATTTCAGAGAACTGGAACTGCTCAAAGACCACGTGGCTCAGTTTCACACCGATTCAGCAGCGCCCATCACTTGTGACTACTGCGATCAAGATTTCCAGGCCAAACTGGCAGCCCGTGTTGAGGCTTACCTTCCACCCAATGAGAAAGGACTCATGAAAATGATGTTCTACTCACCTATCATTTTCAAGAACAACGAGGATCTCCTGTTGCATTGCGAGATACGGCACAACATCATCAACCAGAAAAACTTGTCGGAGGAAGGGACGCAACAGTCGTTGGAATGTCATAGATGTCACGTTTACTGCACCAACTGGGTGGAACTTCAGGCCCATTTCGAAGAACATCCATTGGTCAACGATGATGGGACGTGCGGGTGTGCCATGTACGAACTATTTCGATTGTCACTTGGCAAGATGAACGTGTTGAAGCTGCAATTGAGAGATCGTAGTTTGAGGGCAGCATTTCTGGACGTGTTGTCGAAATTGCCTATCGGTGATGGGATGAGCAAAATTCAAAATCTTAGTATCATGCAACTGACCAAGACATTCTGCAAGTTAATGTTACTGAAGCCGTGCGAAAGTACCGAGGAACTATTGACCGGTCCTCTTCATAGGCTGGTTTTCGATATGGTCTTCATTTTACGCGAAATCTGTATTGAAGAACCTTGATATTGTAGTTAAACTTTTAAAATAGAATTTTTTTATTTATATATAACAACAGATTTTAACAAATATGAGCAAGAAAATAAAAAGAAAATAGTTTTAATATTTGATCTTAGCGATTAGGCTATTATGCTCGTATGCTGTATAGTACAGGAGTGTGGACCAGGTTAGTCAGCGGCAGAATTTTCTTCTTGCATATGAATTTAAAATTTAAAACAACTTTAAACATTAACTGTGGAGCGTATACAGGCAGAAAAATCATGTTCATTGTTTGATTAAATTAACAAAAACAAATCATGGTGTTTTAAAATGGTAATGATAGCCTGTAAAATCAACTGAACGATGAAATGGATAACTAGATTCATGCAAAATTGTCATTCTTAGGTTTCAATGTGGTATATAAGAATACAACATTTACGACAGGGCTTCAACATTTACTATGTTGAGAAATGTTAAAGATAATTCAAATACTAAAGTCAAATGATTGGATGATTTGGATGATCACATGACAATGTTAGTACAATGTTGTAGTAGTAGTTGAAAATAGCCTATGTACGGGGTATCACCAACTTGGCACTTATTGCACTTGTTCACGTATAACTTCGTTTGCCTTTTTGCAGCAGCAGTAATGTTACAGTGCGGAGCGTTTCAAATCATCTTGGTAGAGGGCATTTCAGGGTGCTCAGCAATGGATTCCTCATAGGCGTCATCGATGGTTTGCAACGGAGCTGACTGTGAACGATGTCGAACTGAACGCCGATGCCTGATGGGATTGTTTTCTCTTTCTTTGGTCAATCGCTCCAACTCTGCTGCATAGATAGCTTCTCTGGCAAGCAATTTTTCACGACGAATGTTCTTCTGAACATCGCCTGGCACGTCGGGGATGATGTACGCCATCAACCCTGTCAGCACGAACACTAAATGCTATGGTCGAACAAAAGACATTTATGAGCCCTGTCATCTTGATTCACGGATAATTAATGATTCTCTTTCTAGTGTCATGCCCTCGATGGAAGTCCCCACATAATAATTAGTTTACAGGTAATTTTAACAAACAAAACAAAGCAAAAGTTCATGTAAACATGAGTGGAAATGCAGACACGTTTGCATACCTACGGAGATTATGAGACAATTAGCCTATGAAATTACATGACTTCACCCTGTGTTATCTCGGAAGGGAAGCATTTCCAAACTCATGTTTATATGGACTTTTTTGTTTTGTTTTGATGCATGCAGCATATGTGGTTAAAATTTGACTTGAACTTCTCAGAACACCATATAGACCAACAATGATGTTGAACCACTGGTAATTTATGGTGGAGTTTTAGGGGGGTTCACCCCCCCTCCCATGTTAGTTCATTGACATCTTTAATGCTGCATGAATGTCTCAAACATTTATTTGGAGCTTGATTTGCCACGAAAACAATGTAATTTTTAGACATTTGTCATAAAGTTCTAGGTGCCCCCTGCCCCAAAGTCAGTTCTAAATTTAGCACCACTGTGTTAATACAAATAACAATCCCAAAATTGTAATCATCTTTCGTAAACTTCACAACTTACTTCAAAGACTACAACAAATGCCAGTCTTGCTGCAAATACGTGCCAATATTGTAGAGAACGCGAATAGGGTTTCTCTGGGTGGTCTGGAGGATTCCTATAATCTCGATACCTGAAATAAAAGTGATAAAAGTTTAAAAATAATTCATCTCAAAAATGCAAAATCTGAAGAAATTGAAGTGGTTCAAAGGATAAACTCTTTCTTACCAACAATACTGAGGTGGAGGATCTTTTACAGCTTTGTCTGAGGGTCCAGTTTCACCAGGTATATAGTCTCCTGTATTAAACTTGGACAATTGGTTTTCTATGTAGCCGACAAGAGTGAAGTTCCCGCTATACTGATACATATACACCATTCGAGGTACAAAACCACTCGTGTAGGCAATTACAAAAGACTGTAATCAAAACGCTCATATTGTTACACATTTTCAACGAGTTTTAGAAAAAGAAAAAACCATTTAATAACTTACGTTAACTATGACAGCGACAATTGATATGCTTTTCAGAATTTGTAACCAAGCACCTGTATACAACAAAAGTAGGTTTTACAAACAAGATGACATCAAAATGTTGTCAGTTTTGTTATGTTTACCCCCTCCCTCTAATTGTAATAATTGAAGGGCATGGTGTAAAAGGGTGTTAAATAACATTTTTACAATTTCGACAAAAACGATCTGAACTTGCATTGCTATCTATGGACCACTCAGCAATGCTTATTGACACCCATTTACAATGATCAATTTATAGTTAAGAAAATAATTAAGGAAAAACATTTGCTCACCTATGTCATTAGCTCGAGCAGCCATAGGCCGTCGAATTTGTGTTACAAATTTATAGGCATCAAGTCGAATTTCCACAATATTGTTCAGCAATGCAAACAATGGGGCTAATGGAAACGCTGCTACGAAAATTGTAACGAATCCAAACTGGATAACTAAAAATCAAAGTTTTTAAAATATCAAACTGTTGTTTATCTCAAACGAACAGCAACATGTTTGTTTGTTTAATTTTTTGCGTACCCATTTCCAGATACTCGTTGAAGAGAGTCAAGTGATCCAGTGGTTCAAGATCATAATCTTTTTCCCAACGTGTGTATAACTGTTTCGTGTTGGACTTACTTTTACGAGTTCTCCACCAGTTCAACACTTTTCTGCAAGTTAAACCCATGTTCGGATCACTCGAAATCACATAAAAGCAAGGTTTAACGCAATTAAAGCAATTAATTTAAAGCAATTAAACTTTAACGTACGGAAACATGATTTCTGTGATGTTGTTCATTATTTGCTTGCCAACCATGATAATAGCAAGTTGGACACACAGTTCGAACAAACAACCTGATGGATCACACTGTAAAAACATCATGATTAATATATTATTAAACATATTACTAATATAAGTAGGTCTACCAACTTTTATAGAACTTTAAAACCATGTACAGTATCATTGAAACTTTTAGCATTAAACTTTATTGTGCAGACTTGTAGCAATGAAGACAGATCTTATAAAATTAAAAGGAGAACAATTCATTGGAAACTAAAGCGTGGATGTCAAGAAGATTAATTTTTGTCTGATTGTATTCCTCTCTTCTAGTTGATTGTAGGCCTACTAACATTCTATTTTCATATTTACTAATATTATAGAAAATAATACCACCAACAAATTGTATGATTTTTTTTTATGTAAATGCTAATACGTGGGGAGATCAAAACATTTTTCTAAATGTATCGAAATTTATTTTAATTTTCAAGAAACTTTTGGAACTCATGTTTTGTAGGCTTTACCATATTTAATAATTCAAAATGGAATGTTAAAAAATTGTGCATAATAAACTATAAGCCGAAACTAAATTTTCACATAGCAAACTAATTTTAAATATTGAAATAGCATATTAAGATTGTGATAAAACTAAAATTGCATGTGTTACATGCAGATACAGACTAAAAATAAGTGCATAGTGAAATTACCGTATCAAATCGTGTTTCATTTATTCTGAATGACAAGTGATGACCAGGATGACCAACAAAACTGAATAGTGCAAGAAAAAAAAAGTGATAAAAAATTTATAATTAATCAAACATAAAAAAGTTGATATTTCGCACAGTTCAAAGTTATATTGTAATATGCGGAATGTAAAACTACAAACAAAAGAAAAGTGGTTGTTGTGACAAAAGTACAAGTAACGTATATCAAAAACACACATTCTGACAAACTGAGGCGCTTACCTGTTCAGCTTGTATAGACCGTCTTTTTAAAGGATGGCCTACCATTAAGCTGAAAAGCAACGAAAGCAAGAAATGGAAGAAAAAAACAGGTTAAGAAGTCAGGAAAATGTCACAACACAAACCAAGTAAACAGTAGCGTCACCAGGGGAGTGCGGATTGCTGCAGATAACATCATCAGAGGTGGTGACACCAAAGCGACTGTCTATAAATTGTTTGTGTAGGGTTAGCAAAAATTCACTATTTTCATAAAAATATCCCTGCAGTTAGTTATAACCACAAACACATTTTTCGTAAGCCCGGTGTAACGATACTGTGTCAATCAATATACCTTTAAAACTAAAAATCATGGGTTGACACCATAGAGGTGAAAATGGCGCCATGAATTAACGCGCTGGGTGACACCAACCCTAGTGACGCAAGTAAATCGAGCGAAACATCTCAAAACTTCAGTCAATGAGGTTCACAGACAGTCAATAAGGTTCAGTCATCAAACATACCGTATTTTGTACCATACTTTGTCACAGTGACGAACACATAATTTCAACTTGCAACAGTTCGTCAAAATATCACAATTCACATTAAGGCTCATTCAAGTTTATCACACGTGCTTTAGCACATAGCTTCATAATGCTTTTTAGATTTCCATTTGTCACGCAGCTTTTCATTCATTCATTTTCACATGTTAGGGTTTAAAACTAAAACCAATATGGTTTTCAGTTTGCCTTACCTGCCTTTGAAGAAAGCAATGTAGATGAGAGAACTATAGAAATTAATGGACTGAAACAGGAACATTTTAAAAGTGAAGCTATTCTCGTATTCTGTTTGCGTTCTGGGACGTTCTGTCAAAACAAAAAACATGTAATTTCATTAGGCATTTTTTATACTATGTGTACGATTATGTTACGATTATGTACGATTATGTTACTATTGTGTTAAATTCAATATTAATTTATTCACTTACCCATATCAGTTAAAAAAACAGCTATTCTCTGATAGATCTACAATAATGTTTATCAGTCATTTGAGCCACACAATTATTGTGATAACTAGTGACTGTAAAATGTTATACTCTAAATTATAAATAAACTTACTTTGTCCAAAATAAGAATAATTGCAAGATTAAGAAGAGCAGATGTCACTGCGACTGTGATTTTTGCATTTTCTCGGATGAGTTCATCATCGCTACTGAATAACACTGTTTGGACTGCAATTCGGTATACTATAACCCCAAACACAGCCATAATGACAACTGCCAACTAAAATAAAAATTATAATCTATTACTATGTTTCTTAGTTACTGATAAAGAAAATTGAGTATTGGTTAGTGTTAATGTTACATTATCAATTGAAGGGCCTGGTGTTGGTGTAAGTAACTGTTAAGTGACCTTTTTACAATTTCGAAGAGATCTAAACTTGCTTTGCTGTCTATATTTACTTTACACTTCTTGCACTAATATCTTTGCACATATCGTTGTTTTGCTCAATATTTTTGCATTAGAAAGGTAGTATTGCACCTGACACGTTCGAAAAATGCTTCTAAGTTATTTACTTAACACTCTTTTTATACCAGGCCCTTCAATTATAAACTATAAAAAATGTACCATAAAAAACACGAGCGAGCTAGCAGCTAATATCCGTAGCGTACGATTCCAAAATGGAAGAAATGGCTCTTCTTCCTGTAAAGAAAAACAAAAAGTATTATGAAAATGAACCTTTTGTTGTATTATATACTTACTGTATGTTACTGGCAATGTAATGTAGGTACTGAATCCAGGTCATGTATACAATGTCTAGGTATTCTGTAGAATGCTAAGCCTGGTTTGGACAATGTATGAAATTAGCATTGGAATAGTTAAATTAAGCAACAAAAAAATGCTTCAGGTTAAGTTAAACCTGAATTTGGACAACGTTTTTTTTTCCAGAAAATGTTCTGAAAAAAGATACCAGTTTAGATTAAGTGAAAAAAAAAGGAATTTTTCTGTTATTTTACCGCCACTTTACTGTCCAATAATAAAGACTCACAAAGTGGAATTGAACTAATATACTAGATCCCAAGAAGTTGTTTCATACTTTGTCAAAAGAGCCAAGGCATTCTATAAGTTTCCAGTGAATATAAACCAATTTTCTCTCAAATAAATTTGTTGCGTATGATAATCAATCTATAATATGTAAGTGTACTACACTTTTAAAATTATATGTTAAAAGAAACTATAAAGAAACGTCTCCAACCTTCGTAACTGGATTCTTCCTTTGGGTCCTCACTGAGGCCTCAAATTCTGGCCTGGGTGGTTCCTGTGAGTATCAATTGAAAAATATTTAATCTCAAATTTACATACAAATTTTTTGAAAAACAACCCAAAAGAACAAACACCACCTAGTCTACCTACGGATCATGCAACTACGATTTAATTTAGTAATGACTTCGAAGTTTAAGAAAAAATTTTCAGTTTATTTTTTTATAGACGATTTACCCATCACATTGTTATTTAACAACAGATTTTATATTCCTGTAAAAGATTAAAGTGTTTAACAATTTAATTACAACGTAATAAATTTAGTATTACAATAAAGTTTATTGGACCCAAATTGCAGGTGATTGAAGCCACTAATCATCCGACCGAATAAAGCACACTGAAAATTTTTTTTTTTACATATTTATGCAATTTTTAAAAGGTAACATGCATTGATTTAATGTTTTATCATAATTTACCTTTCAAAATTTTTGAATTTTATGATCTAACGTTATGCAAGTTAACGATACATCGACATTAAGCAAACCGAGTGTCGCAATCATTATTTATCATTTGGGTTTAAGGTGCATTCTACTCCTCTAACGACATGAACACAAAATGACGGTTAATTAACCGTCAAGCTTTTATCCCATACCGAATTGTTGGCATCATTGTCCTCCTCAGCCAACAACAGTTGTCGTTGTTCCTTTGAGAAAAAAATGGCAAGAAAATCCAGAAAATCATACCATGAGCTTCATCGACACACATCAGACAGGAATGCACAATTGCTTTACACAACTTTTCCAACGACTGTGGTTTAATTCACACATCATTGTGTTCCTACAATGCTACACCAACCTTTCGAGAACGTACGGTATTGTTATATTTAGGTTTTATGAAATCATAAAAGAATTAGTTATGATTGCAAATCGGTTTATGCATCAAGATGTGTTTGGTTGCATAAAAGTTTAAAATTTAAGCTGAAGCATGAAAAATATAGACGTTTAAGAGTTCTGATCTAGCAATCTTGACAGTCGGAACCCATTTGAAGGGCCTAGTGTAAAACAGTGTTAAGTAACATTCGATTTCACAAGGAGAACGCGTCTAAAGATCTGAACTCGCCTTGTTGTCTAATGGGCTACTTTGGCACTTCTTGCATTAATATATTTGCACATATTGTTGTTTTGCTTAGATATTATGCGTCTAGAAGGTAAAAATTACACCTAACATATTCGAACATACTTCTAGGTCATTTTTGACAAAAAATGTTACTTAACACTCTTTTACACCAGACCCTGGTGTAAACAAATAAGTACAGTGGTATCTCTATATTCGTCATTAATTCGTTCCAGAAAAACTGACGAATATTGACTCAATTGCAACAAATACTTTGTGAAACCACTCCAGTCTTGTTACCCAAGCTTTATTGTTTGCACTTCACATCATATTTAGTTGACTTTTTCAATATCCTATGATGGTGATGTTCTTAAAACTGACGTTTCGGGAGCTTGACTATGACTTTTGGTGACAAATATTAAATTTTTGGACGAATATTGGAGCATTATTTTGCCGAAATAAATGTGACGAATATTGGATTTTGATAGGACTAATATAGAGGTCCCCCTCCCCAACTGCACTGTATTATTCTTGTTGCTCTATGAATTTAAATACACTATTTTTAAATATGACAAAAAAAAATCAATTCCTTTAGCTTTAATTTAAGGAATGTATTATTTATGAGAATTCTATTTAGATAATCAAAATGTTTGTAATTTTCTCAAATTTGATACGGAAGAAGAAAATAAAACGTTGCAGTCGGGATACAAACCTGATTTACAAGTAAGGCATCTTGTCAGCAAATCCATAATTTAGTTGAACAATTTTTCAGTTTAAGATTTAAAGTTAATTTTTTCCGAATTTTAATTTTTAATTTTTATTTGTAATTATTTGAATTATAAATTCCGAATTAGATGTTTTAGGTGTGAACCATAGTTTATCATATTAAAGTATACTTATTATAAAGTATAGGCTACTTAAATACTATACATAATATACTTTAAAAAGATAGAATACTCCATCATGGTTTGAACATAGCAAACCTACATTGTGAGCAAAGTATAGATACTAAATAACTCTCACAAACAACATAAAATATGATTGGAATAGGCCTATAACATTAAATCAAAAAGAAATGTATCTGAAAATTTAAAAATTCGTTACCTCTTCATCTTCAAGATGAGCTAAATCCCATTCCCAGACTATTCTAGCCTGATGACGTTTCCAAAACTCTAAAAACATAGTGGCTAAAAAAGAAAGACATTGTTAATACACTAGGCTTATATTGAAACATTCTCACTAGTAGGCCTATTTTGAACTAATAATAATTTTCAGGTAGTTCAATAGACTCACCCCAAAATGACATGAAAACGGAAAAAAATACTGTTGCAGGGTTGTCAAAAAGATAGGTAACCTGAAAAAAGTATAAATGCATCAACAAAAGTGTCATGTATAATTCATTGTAACAAAATATCAAAAGTTCATTCTCTAACCTTTGAAAAATCGCAGCTGTCCGAGAGTTTCTTATAGGGACAACTCTTGTCGCAAAGAGGACATATTGTGATGTTACCTACTCCTTTTTCGTCACAAATATCAGTGCTAAGAGTATACAAGATTATTAGATATTATAAATCATTCTTCTCAACAAAAAATGTAATTAGGGGGAAAGTGACTTACGCTGGTTGACTGCCTGGAAGCGTGACTATTCCATACAGGAAACATATCAACCCTACAATGGCTGCGGGAATTAACATGAACGTGTAGAAACCCAACCAAGCAAAATAGATTCCTATTTTATCACCAAAGTATTTTCTAAAAGAAAAAAATCCATTAATTTTACAACAACCATCATAGGTAAAAAGATCATAATACAGGTCTTGCTCATTAAACCTGAATTCTAAAGAATTTCACATCAAACTAAAATCATATTCAAAACAAAATTCCAATTCTTCGGTCCGATTCACATCTCAAGAGTTGACTACATACAAAGGTTAACTCACTAGACTAGAGTGAGGTAAAAACTCCCAATTAAAAATGTTTTTCTAACGTGAATTAAAGCCAGACCTGTTTGAATTGAAAACGTTTCCTACATGATAAACCACTTTAAATTTTAGAAATGCATGTTAAGCCGACATGAAGAAGACCTGTTTATGTAATGAGAAAATATGTTACCTAATTAAATGTAGAGGCTGTTTTTTGTACCAATTTTTTGGTTTAGCCCATTCCATATATAATAACTGCAGGTTTTGAAAAAACACAAAAATTAATTATCATTTAAAATATAATCAATTTCGATTTTTAAAGTTTCAAAACATTTAAAATCGGACCTTTATCTGTATCCTATATCTGTATTTCAAGAATAAACAAAAATATTCACAAATCGGAATCAATTCGATACTTACCGTTCTTGTATTTGCTTCATATAATGCTTCTTGTGAAGAATACGCACCTCGATTCTGAAAAAAACATCCAAACTGACATTAGGTTTTCTTACAGGAAAAATGTGTAAAACATATATTTTAACTAAAAAAATACCTGAATAAGTTCTTGTTTATCCCAAGAATTTGTTGGCACTTTTGCATTTTCTTGAGGCTTTAATGAAGAAAATACATTTACATTAATTAATACGTACTCAAAATTTGGTATAATCTTTGTATACAAGTATTTCTCATTTAACATGGTGAATACTTTGTTTAGTAAAAATTATTAAATGAATGGAATGCTGTTATACGAAATAACTCATTACAAGTGTTTATTTTAACATTATTGAATGCTAAATGAAAAGTACCTGTGAAAAAAGTTATGCAGAAATTCACATCTACAAAGAACTTACTTCATGAATAGGAAAAGCAGCATCATACGTTCCATTGTTAAGTAATCGAATGATACCTATCAACGTTTTAAAAGAGTGTAACAACGCAAATTACACTTACAGGGTGATCCTAAAAGGTCTAGTCAAATTTAAGCACAGATGCTACGCTTCAAAACAAAGCAAAAAGAACGCTAAGTAAGTTGACATGGGTCTGGAAATGTATAGTGTAACCCACAAAATACACAGTACGAGATGATAGGCCTAAGCGATTACGTAACTTCATTTTGTGTCATCTCAAAAAAGGAAGCGTTTCCAAACTCATGTTTATATGGGTTGTTTGCTTTGTTTTGATGCGTAGCATCTGTGGTTGAAATTTGACTATTATATTTGAAACATCCTGTATATTTATTGTTATATAAACGAAAATTATGTTTAAATGTGATAGCTTACCAACTTTAGATGGTTCAGAAACAGCGTAACGCGTGTGCATAAGAATTTCCCAAACTATACGACTGCGCTGTGCACTCGAGAAAAATTTACTTTTGTCGGTAATGATGAATCTGTGTAATAAATAACACCCAAACTGTAAATATATTAACTTTAAAGAAATAATAATGATAATAAATCTAACTTTAGAATTTACTAACTGATTTTCTCTTGATCTACTAAAGGTAGATGTGAAATATTGCACATCATCTGGAATCAAATTCTTGTTGTACTCCCACGCTTTGCATTCGCATAGTGCTTTAGACTTCTTAACTTCTTCTTCCTCTAGTTCCTGCATTGATAAAAACAATGATAATACATTACAGAGATCAATTGATTGTTCACATTGTTCACAAACCACCTTAATGGGCATTTTCATGTTCATAAGTTCAGCATAACGAGTAAGTACGTCCCAAGGAGCATGAATTTTTAAGAAGTAAGTCTCTCCATCTTGCGAATACTTTACATAAAAAATATAACAGTAAAATGACAATATTTCAGTGGTGACCAAATTTCAATGAATTGCGGCATTGATCAATATAAATGATACCTGTTTATCTTCAATTTCCATATCAAGCCCCACATCTTCCAAGTTGTCCTCGAAAACTTGCCGTTTTTCCGATTTTTTGTCTTCCGACGAACTTGTCGTTTTATATGCTAACACATAATCAATTTGGCGTACATTATCTTGGAAGCACACAGTTTCCTTTTCACCAGCCTGTATTAAAATAAAATCTCAATGTTGGAGCTTAAAATACATTTCAAAGTAATCATCTCCTAGTTTGAAAAAATTCGATTAAAAGTTAAATATACCAAGAAAAATAAACACGTACTTTTTGTTCGGTATTCCTTTTCATTGGCTTGTAAAAACTGGAAGAATAAAGATCTTGACCATATGCCCCAAATTTATTTTGGGGTCTAATAGTTTGAAGTTCATGAACGTCGTAACCTGAAAACGTAAAGACAATCTCAAAAGATATTCCTTTCTAAAATATATTTGTTATTCTAGAAATTGTATTGACCAATTCTCAAAATTAATCAACAAATGAAGTATTTCTCAACTTGTGCATAATTAATTTTAAAAATGGAATTCTAACACTTACATTAAGGTGATTTTCGCATTTATTTATAAATATTTATTCATTTATTTATTTATTTATTTATTTATGACACTATCCGTTGGTATTTTGTTACCCATTTGCAAAATTAAGTTTACATAACATTAATTTAACTGTTAAAGTCGTTAAATTTCGAACCATAGCAACAGTTACTGTGTATATTTTACATCTTCCTGCATGGAAAAAGAATCTATATGAACGTGAATCTTCTTCTCGTTATATACAGTATGTTATGTTCCTAACGTCAAACCTGTTTATCGATCGCCAAGAGAACGACGTCGAGTGATGTATAAATTTTTTATAGCTTTATCCAAGAAAATACACGAATACACAGCTCGACATTGAAATCAATGTGAACGTTCCATGTTATTTTCAGAATGTCAAAAGTAGATATATTGAAACTTCTATAACGAGATATATCTTATATTTGAGCTCTAAATTTGTTATTTCATTGTATTTTATATCTTGTACTGTAATATATATATAGTTTCTATTGACATGTACATGTCATGTCACACAGACAACACAAATACAAACAAGTACATTAAAAAATGTTTTAAGCACAATCTTTATATACTGTCATATACAGTGTATAAAGAGGTATGTACATACATAATGCAAAAAAAAATCATGTTGGATTTTTGCATGTTTCGACTTATGCGAATTAAAATTCACGCGATCGTCGATTAAATCGATATTTGATTTATGTGAGTTTTGAGTACTTTTTTATTTCTGCAATGTTCGATTTATTTATTTATATATGCGATTTTTGTTTGCATTGGACTTGTGCAGATTTTAATTTATGTGAGGAACTTATGCTTTATGCGTTTTTTGTTACAGTGGATTATACAATATATTCTCATAACATTAATGCGACTTATGCAGTTTTATCATTTATGCGAGGGACTTATGTGGTTCGCCATATTGGCTTTAATTGACGCCAGTGTTGCTCGATAAACTAAGACGAATTCATAAACACCTCATTCATCAAAATCCATCGAGTTGTCTTGTTTTTGTATGTAGAAACTCGCACTTCACTCACAACTCACTCACAAGTGAACCTAATATAAAGAGTGTAAGTACTAGTTCAGTAATAATTTTTTAAATGTTAATCAAAATGTTGCCCGCTTATAGCTTGTGCACAGTAACATAAGAACAATAAAGGTGTTGCTACTGAAAGTTAATCAATAAACTAACAGTAATTTTTCGATGTACTGTAAACAGTTACGTCAATACGCAGTGCGAGCCCATTATCTTGTTTATACATGAGCACCAGCTAATTACCTCGCCAGTGTATCCTCATAAATTATTATAAACTATTCATTATGTTGAAGGGTACCAAAAATAATATTAATTTTATGGTGATGCAAATCTACAGAACTCACCAAAATCATTAAAAATACACTGTATATTGAAGTTTACAAGAATCGGTTATTTACTTTTGGTTTCATGCAAACAAACAAATGCATGCAAACAAATTAAACGAAAACAATTTGCATTTGCTAAGTATAGATGTTTTCATTTAGACGATGTTTGTATGTATCTCGATCAATAAATTCATAAAAAAGTGAAATTCATGCAAGACTCGTTTTAGAATATAGAGAGCAAAGTTGAAACAGGCGCAATGTTGAAACAAACGCAAAGCCATTAAGATAAGCAAAGCAAAGATTACAATGCACACTGAATATGATAAAAATAAACTATTTATTGAACTCACTATTATTGGCCACCATATTGGGAAGCGTGGTCCTCGTGCTAACCATACCCTGGTGAAGAGGATTCTTATTGTAGGCTAAGATGAAACGGTGCGTTTTGCCTTGGTCATCAAGAAGTTGCAGACGATATTCATTGAAATTGTCATAGGTGTTACTCCGATCAACTTCATCAACACCTGTTCAAACAATTAAGCAGAAGCGATATCACAACTCAAAAACACTTTCAGGCCAACGACACTAATATTAGCAAAATACTGTGCTGTATTTCTCAATTATTTTTTTTTGCTGTTCCCCAATTTTCACTTTTAAAACGTTTAAGCTAATAGACGTGATTCAGTGAAATTTTGATGTGGAAATACCTAGGTGTATGAGAAGCTTGATGATATTATAGCAAATTTTGAAAGTGGTCGCCGTTAGCATCAACACCATAACACGCCTCTCGCATTTCCATGTTACACAAGGTACAGTAGAGTCTTTGTAATCCGACGTATATCGGACCAGTGAGTGTCAGATTACTGCAAACTTTCGGATTACTGAATTTTGGAAACAAATCATTGTTTATTAATAAGTCACCAACTTAGAAAAACTAGTCACACAATACAGACACACAATTTTACCAAGTACCAAAAGAAGAAAACAAACTATGTACAGCAGAAGTCCATCTTGCATATCATTGCACACAAAACTCGTCAATTTTTTTTGTTTGCTTTTGTATGCTTTTTTTTTTAAAGATAATTGTACCTAACCTTCCACTTGCCGAGTGTCGGATTACTGGGCGTATCGGACTGGCGAGGTGTCGAACTAAAGAGATTCTTCTCTATTCACCAATATATTAATTTCCTTATATCACATTTCAATTAATTAATTCTGTTTTATATTTCACTACATGATAATAAACAACTTGAAATGAAATGAAATGAAATATATTTTCCATGAGTTTGTGAATCAATTGGACGACGAGGAATTTCATATTGGATATCCGTCTTCCGTAAGCTACTATCTTGATGCTAATGATGATCACTTTTAACACTTGCTATGATATCATCATGCTTTTTGTACACCAAGGTATTTCCGTGTACAATTTCACTGAATTACGTCCATAGTTTGAGAGTTATAAAAGAAAACAGAAGCAACAAGTGATATATTGTATTCATACTATCGTCTGTATTTTGAAACAAAAAAGAGCACTTTCTACAAGGGTATTTTGCTGCCAACTATTTTTCAATGAGCAATGCTAAATAAATGCATGCATGATGTGTTGGATATTCCAGTTATTTCAACCATTAACCAGACAAAAACAGATCGAGTCTAGGGTTAATTACCGTTTACCTTCGTGTGCGGTCAATACGCTTAAGAGTTTATGTGAAAACAAAGATTCTATTGTTTTTGCATTAAGAGTAGTAGAACGCTTAATGACATATAATAGATAACTGAAGAAACACCACAGATAATTTAAAAAAAAAACACTGTGTATTGCACGCAGTTTGTAATTGAATACGGTATCGTATGCTTTCGCAATACTAAAATGATGAAAAATTAAAAATGGTAATAAACATGGGTACCAATTTTGTGTTATTCGATTTCAGAGCAGCAGCTGATGAGCTGACCAACAGCTTTATTGCAGACAAGATTTTTATCAGCTTCGCTCTTCCATAAAATTAGCGTGCATGTAACGCATGAGTAACATATAGATTTTCAATTTATTACAAAAACATATTTTTTCAAAAGCGACAATTAACTTCAGTAATTTTTTATCTCAATATTCTCCACCTTAATTTGCTATTAATGCCGCCTCAGCGCATTTCAAAAATTACAATGAACCTTCGCCTTCCCCCACATAAATTCCTATAGATTCCAACAATTGTCTTCACTTAACACGGTTTACAAATAACACTACTTTTTATATAGGCCTCCTGTATATTCATGGGCAATTCTATGGTGACTAACATAACATTGAACATTACTTTATTTGCTAATGTTTAATCATCTAAGAACAATGCTTTATTATCTCATCAAACGTATATCACATTTTTAAAGAATTAACCAAGTATAGTATAAGTATATTTGCATGTATTATTGTTTTGCTCAAAAGTATGCGCCTGGAAGGTAGAACTGCACTTAACACATTCAAAAATTCTTTTAAGTCATTTGTTTGGCAAAAATATTACTTAACATCCTTTAACACCAGGCCCTTCAATTATATTAGTATTGTGAACTGACAGACTATTTTAGCACCTCTGAATGTTTATACAGTATATATTTTAATCAAGTATTTCTTTGAAAATAAACCTGTACTATTTGTACATTTATCTATGAATGGATGTTATCAGTACTTTAAAATCAATCGATCAAAATTATATGGGACTTTGTGTTTTGAAACAAAACAAGTTCAAAAATAGGTAGGCCTACTGTGACTAACATATAACGTTACTAACATAAACCGGCAATATAGATGATTATGCCAAATGGTGTTACGTATGATATTGTTTTGTTTTCCTAAGCTGACCTGCACAATAAACCCATAATTAAAATTAAGTACAAGAAAATAGCAACATCAGATTG